>CAUYON010094166.1:0-35054 GCA_963573935.1 Arctocebus calabarensis | reverse complement strand
TGCCGTAGCCACTCTGCTTTCGATCATAGCGCCTCTTTCCTTGGGTATACAAGGAATACTTGCCCTTCTTATACTGGGTCACTTTGTGAGGCTGATGCTTGCCACACTTCTTACAGAAAGTTCTTCGGGTTTTAGGTATGTTGACCATCTCTACAGTAGAACTGTCTCTACGATGAAATCGCGAAACTCGGAGTCCACAGCCCTCCGAGATACACACTTTTAACCAACACGGTTATAGGCTGCTCCTCCAAGGCCAGAGGCCAGAGAGCCATCCCTCACCTCATCACCTGTCCCCCACTTATTCCCTGCCTCAGCATTCTGTGCATCCCATTTTGCAATGCCTTGTTTATCTGTGTACATTACATAGGCAAGGACTCTGGGAACTTATGGGGAGGTTTTAAGCAAGGAGAGTCATGTGGTCGTATTTGTACTCTACAAAGAGAGCTCTGATTAGAGTGGCAGAAAAGGATATCATTTTCAATATAATTTCTATGATAATATATGATAATATCTCTGAGATTAAAATGAAAGTTTCAGTCCCAGCACATTCCAAAGTGGGAATAGACCAAGAAATAAAATGGTTTCATAGCAGATAGTTCAGGTCCATTTTAAATAACTTTTAAATGCTTCTACCACATCAAAGGTATAAAAGGTCCAGACTTGGAGATTAGAAGAGGGTCTATGGAGCGGATAGGATTTATTTGAAAGGCCTTTTGCTCTGAGTCACAACTATTCCATCTCTGCTATCCCGTCTGGCAACAGGAAATAGCCTTAACCTCAGACCCCTAAACTCAAGGAAGAAGTTTCTGAAGGGAGCAGTTGAAGGTGCTGGCCCCGCAACTCATGCCTGGGAAAAACCACTTCAGTAGGATTATTACAAGAAGTTCATGATTGTCCTTTGCCTTGACTCTCAGCGGAAAACCTGGAGGGAAACAGATGAGCTAACGATATGGACAGGGTACTAAGGAAGGGCCTGTGCTACACAGGGCAGCAGACCTGGAGTGTGTGGAAGCCAGAAGGTGTGAGTGAGAGAAACCCTGGAGAGCTGAGTCAGCGGAAGGATGCCCGAAGTCCCTCTAAGAGGAGGCTCACTGGATACAAACAGTCTGAGGTGTGAGGAAGGGATCAGCCTAAGCAGGGAAGTGCAGGTTAGAGACCCTCACTTACTTGGGGACAGGCATAAGAAGGAAGGTCTTCTTAAAATCAATAAAAGCTACCCTAGTAAAAGAGCCAGCTTAACCCACGTGCCAAGTCATGAGTGATCCTGGCTGGATCACTAGGACAAAGACTGGTGAAATTCTTGCCACCTTTCATTCTTCAAATGTCTTATGACTTAAAGTATAAGTAGTCCTCTTTAGTATCTAAATGCAGCCAAAGAACTTCACGGAGGCTGCCAATCACTGTAAAGGGAAGAGTTACTCTTACTTAATTAATAAAATAAAGGGACAAAATAAAGATGCTCTACTAATACATTACATAAAATCACTAGGGGTACACCCACTATACTTCCCTAACCGGGTCAAGAGCCAAAGCCATGGCTCATAAGAGCTCCAGAAACCCCACTCACCTCCAAACTGCCCAGGAAATCCCAGGTGCTACTCTAGATGACCCACAAAGTGTGTCTAGGTCTGAAGGTGTCCTTTAGCAAATGACCCCCATGCAGCCTGCAGCCTTGAATCTTCGGTGTTCTCTCCCATTCCCAGCCTCAGGACCTGACAGAGCAGGCTTCTGCATAATGTTACTACTCACAGCACTATCTGGCCCGTGCCCAAGAGACAAGACTTGCTGGACATGCAGACACGTGCCATGCCTGCCTCATTTTCAGCCTCACCTCTTGCCACATCTTTTCCAACTCTGCAATGCAACTACTAGGACTCCTCACAGTCCTTCAACAGAGGAGACCTTCAGTTCCATGACCTTTCATCCTCCCTCACCCTCAGCCTTTGCCTTCCTTCTCGACATCTAGAACCCTCTGGCCCAACATGCCGTTTATCTGGAAGCTGAGTATGTGAGTAAGAGCACGACTCTAGCAAAACATGCTGGCTCTGAATTGGACTTCCTCTAGTAAAGAAGGAACCTTGACCTTGGATAAGCTGCATAGTCTTTCTAACCTCAAACTTCTTATCTGTAAAATGAGGATAATAATATTATTTACTTCATAAGGTTGTGGTGAAGGATAAATGACAGAAAATATTCCGCTTATGACCAGGCATGTTTAAGTACTCAGGAAACATTTCTTGAACAAAGTAAATAAGTGGGCCAGTATTTCCAAAAATCCTGGAAAGTTTTTCCCTCCACCATGTACACATACTTGGCAAACTCATACTGACCTGCTAAACCTGGAACAAATAACTAGGTATGTTACTGAGAATGAGAAACCTCTCGCTATATTGACATCTTGATCTCCAAGACATACTTTCAGTAGGAAAACAATGCATGTTGGCACTTTTTATGAAAGAAAACTGTAACATTAACTTGTATAGAAAGGAGAGGAAATAACATATAATAAGTATGTGTGTGTGTTTCAGCTAAGTGAAAACACTAAAAGAATAAACCAGAAACTGCCAGTAGTGATGCTTGAACTCAGCCCCCATAAAGAATGAGCTCCTTTTTAACCATACATATAAGTAATACATTTATACACTGGAGTCACTTACTGTTAAGATTTTAATTCTCCAGTAAAATTCATTTTAAAAACCAATTTTATAAGAAGAAGGGGAGAAGAAAGAGAAAACAGACGATTTTGTGTCCAACACTGAGTTCAGCACTTTATTTACATGAGCTCATGTGACCCTCGGTCTTGTGAGGAAGTCACTATTCTGCAAATGAGAAAACGAGAGGTCAAGGATCTGGCAGCTGATAAGCAATGAGCTGGAATTCAAACGTCACAGCATCATTTTTACAGTCACTCTATGCATCCTCTGTATATTGCCCAGTTTGACAGTTGACCCAAAATGGATAAGCATCACTTCTACTTTATTGTTTAGCTTACTGATAGAAACACCCAACATCCCCACCCCAGTACAGCGCCTTGTAGCATCCCAGTACAGCCCCTCTCCTCTGGGCATAGTTATTTTATGGTTGTTCTTGGATACTGTTCTTCAGCCAGTTATGAATTCATGTAAACTTGCTCTCTTCTGACTTTATTTCCACATATGTCTACATGTTATAACTTAATACTCCATTAAATTCTTCAGTGAAGACTGAAGACTATAAAAATGCAATGAGTTTATTTTGGCATGAATTGTTTTAATAAGTCAATGCTGATTTCTAATTATCACTGCGTTCTACGTTCAGTGCTTATGTCATGAAAATAAACTGGTAAGCATATTCTAGAAAGTTTTTTAGAAAATTATATTAAGATCACAAGATTCTCTTTTTTTTTTCCTGGAGCCTATTAAAAATAAAACTGGGTTAATATTAGCTTACATCTATTTTTCATAGGGCAAGGTGGAGACATTTCCCAGTTTCCATTTTTTTATATTAAAGTTGCAAGGAGATAAAGAAAAATGCTATGTTCTGAAAATAAAACTTTCTGAGTTTACATATGTAACATGAGTTAAAGAAGATGGATATTTTCCTACCATCACTTCACCAATCTTGGGTCTCATTTCCATCACACTGGTGATGTTTGTCTGCTCTTCTGTAACGTGAAGATCCATGATGGAGAAGATGTAAATAGAATCAGAGTCAGCAGTTAACTTTCTCCGTGAGATTTTTAAGGTTACAAGAGCCATGCCATGATCGGATCTCCATTCCTTTTTTTTCTCTGAATATTGTCTTTAATGTCATTGTTGTGTTAATTAGTATTTTTCATAAGCCTCCACTTATTCTCAACTTTAGATTTAAGAGTTTTGAGCTACTTCTGTTGTTGCTGTTGATGGTCAGTGATAATGTGTTCCTCCTCCCCTCTTATTTACACACCCTCTTGAACTCTGGCATCCAGGATGAGTGAAGTCACACAAGTGAAAATATTTCTGTAAGCCAATGTTATTACAGTCTTAAGTTTAAATGACATTGTCTGATTGGTAGGAGACCTTAGGATTTGAAAATATTACCAAAACATCATAACATTAGCACATCCTTTCCCCTTGTCTTCCTCTGGTATTTCATCCCTGTAATTCACGAATGATGACATTGAGAATTAATCTTCTAAACAGAGCTTATCAACACAAATGTTACAGTGCGAAGAGGGTATCTCTGTTTCCATAACCTAGACACTCGTCAGATTCACAGACAGGGACACTTATATAAAGGTCAGATGGAAAGCTGGTATTCTTTTTTCAGGGGTGGACTAATTTGTTTTGGAAATCAGAGTTTTGGAAGAGTCAAACTATAGAGCAAAAGCAAATCACTTGCAAGGCAGGAGAGACTATTTGCTCTCCTGGGACCACTTCTATTTGCCTGTCCTTCGTCTTCCTGTGTCCAATGAGGCTCAGTTAATCTTTCCTCTCTCGTGCAAAATCTATGTCAAAATTTCAGTGTAAAGGAGGTCAGTAGGAATTTAATCTTGTTCAGGTCACTTTGCTTTTTGAAAAGAAAAAATAATAGTAAAAAAGAGTTTCAAAAGGGCAGATCTAAATTAAAAAATTCTTTTATTAGTAGTATTAAGAGACAGTTTTATTTACTATACTTTATCCAAGTAGGTACAAGTTCTTTACCAGCTGAGACATCATCAGCTCTGCTTTAGCTTGTCTTACAACCAAGGAAGTACTTGCAAAAAGGATTAAGAGCATTCAAGACATTGTAAGAGAGAAGCATGGGCTGCACTCCTGCCATGGGCATTGACTTTGATGCCCAGTTCCCTGGACTATGCTATTACAAGTGCTGCCTTTTTCATAAATCTTTTCCCACATTCATGCACAGGTGGAGAAGGAAGTAGAGGCTAACGTCATTTACATCTCATCCTCCTTCTGAAGCTTCTCCTTCTATCCTGTAGTCTCAATCTTAAATAGAAGATTCAAAGGAGTAAAGAAGTATAAAGCTCTGAGCAAGAGCAAGACCCTATCTCTATCAAAAATAGAAAAATTAGCAGGGCATTGTGGTGGCCGCCTATAATCCCAGATATCTGGAGGCCGCCTATAATCCCCTCCAGCAGTTTGAGGTTGCCATGAGGTAGGCTGAGGCCACAGCACTCTAGTCCAGGGGACAGAGCAAGACTATATTTCAAAAAAAAATTTATAGAAAAGAATGAAAAGTTTTAGCAGTGAAAATGTATATTTCTGAGACAGAGTCTATTTCATGAGAGAAGACCTTGATAACAGTTAATATCTAATGGACAAAATCGTTCTTTGGACTGTGATCCATCAAGGACACTAGAGGAATGAGTCATAATTGAACTCCTATTTTTTATATGTGTATATATCTTTACAACATGTTTTTTTCCTGACTAAGCAGATTTGCTTAACATCAACAAAGTGAAGGAATAAACAGAGAAGTCTACTTGGGGGGTAACAAGTACCTCATAGCAAGTTTGTATGATACAGTAAGTGCACTAAAGAGAAAAAACAGTAAAACTTTATATAAATCTCTACATAAGACATTAGAATCAAAGGATGATTCTAACTGAATATAAGACATTAGGATAATGGGGTAATTCTAGTTGAACAATGCTTAGCAATGGGCAGTTCCTTGCTAATACAAAGTATGTTTATGAAATTAATTCTTTTTTTTATTTAGTTTGCTTTTAAAGGTAAGAAATAAAGAGGGTGTTGACAGGTCCTTTCTAAAACTAAGATACTAGGACAGTAAGATTATCTTCTGTCACTTCAACTCAAAAATAAGCAAAATAGGTCAAAAGAAGCTTTTGAATTCCCTGATAGCTGAGTTAATCTGGTCCTAACTCTCAAAAATTATAAAATTTGGAAGAATTCACCTAATTTCCTTGAGGCTTTTCTACCCTATGTTTAAAATTAAGAGTTTAATCTAAAATATCTCTAAGCTCCTTCCTAATTCAACATACCATGTATCCAAAGCAACTCCCACAAGCACCTTGACTAGAATTCTCCAGAGGTAACATTCATAGGCAGTCCGGCTCTTTGGGAGGAATAGATGTAGGAAGGCAGCAATTTCAGGGCATCATACTTTTCAGAATACTGTACTTCTCACTTCATGGGCTCAGTAATCTTTTTCACCATTTAAGTAATAGACCTTCCTTCTCTTTGTAGAATTTGGTCTACTTTACAAATCAGTTAAAGAGTTGAATGTGCTAGCATGACCTAACCAAAGTCACACAAAGTACCTAGAGATGAGATCTAGATTCTTGTCTTGTCTTGTCTTCCTTCCCAGGTTTCCCTTTGGGTTAAATGTGGCCTTATTTAATGGTGTGATGTTTATCACCATGACAAGTGTTTTGGGTTCCTGCCAGGCACACAGCAAGTTGCCAGACCCCATGGGAATATATGTGGTTCACAAAGGCATGATGCCCACACATGATCTTTCAATCCAAAATGATCCCATCTGTTTGACCTTTTGAATATTGTATATAAACTTCTCTTTGTCCTTCACTAAGCAAATAATACCCCTATAGTTCAATTTAAATGGTGTTTGTAGATGGATAAATAGAGGTTCAAAAGAAGTTATTTGTCCAAGACCATTTATCTAGAAAGTGGTAGGACTAGAAGAATGCAAGGTCCTCTTTCTTCCTGTACAACTTATTTTGATCTACATCATTTTAATTCTGGTACAGAAAAAAATTCAAAATCCTGCACAACTAAAAATTCTTTCTCTTATACATTAAAAATAGACCTTCCAAGTCTCAGAGATCATAGCACAGCCATTTTATATCTAGCACAGTGAGTACCACAATCTGTCCTGGATGAAACAGTGGACTTTACTCATTACCTAAGCATCTTCTGTGGTTGAGCAAAGGAAAAGCTTGGATCCCTGAGGGCCACAAGACAAGGTAAGCCATGAGCCCTGCCCTCCCTTTGGTGAGGTGAAGCAAATAGCCTCTTAAAAATATACCTTACAATGTAAGATAGTAAATAAATGGAAAGTGGTAATTCTCTGGATTAACTTACATATTTATTATCTTCTTTGTTTACATTTTTTAGTGTACCAATGGCTGCTAAATATCCTTTACAGCATTAAGTAATCCCTAAGAGTAAACCAAGAGAGAAACAAACCAATTCTCAACGATCACACAATATATAGTGATCCATGGGTTTGTATGTGCATATGTATGCATTTATTCCCTCTTACCACTCCCACTGCCATTACTTATCTTACTTATCCTGTCAAGGACACAGCATAGTAGCTCTTGCCCAAAGAGCCTTAAAACATTACAGATGAGAAAGATCTTATTGGTCACTTCTATGGTTTAAATGTGTCCTCCAAATTTCATGTACTGGAAACTTAATCTGCAAATTTATGTGTTGACTGGAGTTGGAGCCTTCGGGAGGTGATTAGGATTAGATAAGACCATCAGAATGAGGCCTCCATTGTGGAACTGGTAGATTTACAAAAAGAGGTAGAGAAATCTCAGCTGACAACACATGAGCTTGTTTTCTTGCCATGTGGTGCCTTATACTACATTGTGATGCAGCAAGAAGGCCCTTACCAGATACAGCTGCCTGACCTTGGACTTTCTAGCCTACAGAACTGTAAGCTAAATAAACATCTATTCTTTATAAATTATTCAGTCTGTAGTATTCAGTTATAACAATAGAAAATGTACCAAGACAGGTACTTAACCCACACTTCTATTCTTTTTTTCATATAGAATTATGTCCCTTATATCCCTCAGATGGGTGTTGACCCTTTGTTTTCATATTTCCATTGGAAGGGATTATTCTTTCTTGAGCTACCTCATTTCACTGAGAGTCTAACTAAATATTAGAACATTTTCTTTATCTGTCAATATTCTAAACTCTGCAACCTAAACTGTGGCAACCCTAGGATTCATGTATGTCTTTCAAGCCAGAGGAGATAGGCTAATCAATGAAAGAGAGATTGAAGAAACATAAATTTGACCAAAAGACAATCAGATGGTGGTCAAAGGTAAGGCCATTTTGAATACATCACACTATCAACCTTCCATATTTTCCTCTATAGCCCCTATTACCTCAATACCAAGTCCTTTGACACAGTAATTGTACTGAAAATAAATAAATAAATAAATAAAATAAATCTCTATAAAAGACATTAGAATCACAGGATAATTCTAACTGTACAGAAGACATTAGGATAATGGGGTAATTCTAGTTCACTGAGTACAGTTTGCACTGGATTTAAAACACAAGTAGACTGTGGGCAACATATTGGAACTATAATGATTTCCAAAGCAAGAAATAAAAAAACCCTACAACTAGATTGGGAAAGAAGGAGGTGTGTCATCAAGATGCTCTAGGTTGCTGACCAATCTGGCCTCAGTCATAGATATTATTGCCGTAATGGATGAGAACTAGAGAGGAGATATATAATGTACAATAAATGGTGGGACCCAGAGGGGAGCTGAGAAGCCTCTTCTGCACAAGACTCTCAGATTCTTAGAACTATCTGAGAAGAATCAGAGACGATCAGACATCCCTAAGAGCCAGTGGTAGCTAAAATAGGAAAATGTTTCACTAATCCACATTTGTAGGACTACATGTGGTCCTATTTTTCTGTGAGGCTGAACACTAATAACAATATCCACAAAATACAAGCATCTGCTATTACTATACTAAGTCCTTTTACATGCTCTCACCCTTAATGCTGATCATAACACCATGAAGCTGGCATTGGTGTTGT
Organism: Arctocebus calabarensis; assembly: GCA_963573935.1. Classification (NCBI taxonomy): domain Eukaryota; kingdom Metazoa; phylum Chordata; class Mammalia; order Primates; family Lorisidae; genus Arctocebus; species Arctocebus calabarensis. The sequence continues at coordinate 26,321 of CAUYON010094166.1, read as the reverse complement.
TAGTTTAAAATTGAGAAAACTAAGTCTCTGAAGGACTAAGTAACAGGCTCCAAATCCATGGCTAATAAGATTTAAAACCAGGACTTAAAAATTGGTCTGTCTCTTCCCACTACATCATTTTATCTACTGAGGTGACAAAGAAAAACATAGGTTACATAAATAGTAAATCAAAATCTGCCTCCCTACATTTTTCACCCACAGATCTGAGTTTTGTCTTCTGAAAAAAAATAGTCTTTGTGAACTTCTCTTTCTTGCACATAGCAGCTCCTCGGGGACTAGAAAACACCTACAAAGGACTCTAACTGAATCTTCATCTTGACATCAGGGAACCCAGTATCCAATTCCCTCATGAACCTGGTCTTTGTCCTCTTGGAATTTAGTTTTTCAATGTGTCCAGCACTGTACATGTTCTCTGACTGCTACTAGAATAATTCCCATTATATGTACATGTACATATGCTTTTAGGACTCCTTCATGTTGCAATAGCCCCCCATTTTCCCAAAGTTTGACAAGAGATACCATCCCCGAATCACCTTCAAGAGGCACTGAAAGGATGGGCAAAGTACCCAAAAGCCCAAGAAGCCTTGTGACTTAATTCTCCAGAGCCCCGCTTACTGCCATCCTAATGTAAATGTTATGATAAAATATTAAACTGTATGTATAATTGATGCTTACTTTATAGTAATTCAAGGTCTTGCTTGTTTGAATAAAATTCATTATTTACAATTTTCTACTAGAAGTGATTTCTCTTTGTTGATATCTCTCCCTAATTGCTTGCACTGTTTGACACATTTTCCTAGGCAGTATTGAAATAATTATGATACTCCTCTTAGTTTAGCATTACTGTCTATGATAGATAGCGTTATAAATATCCTTTTTGCATAACAAATAATGTCTGCAAATATATTATTCAGAGATATTTATAGATAGATACAATCAGCGCAAGCCATGTCCTGCCCATCATAGTAAGGAACTCAAGTTCTAGATCCCACATATCTGAATTCCACTGCCATGTGCTTAGGGCTCTAAAAGACTATGTTCTATATTTACAGGCCAGTGGCATAGGCAAGGTTAGTACATTTTATCTATTAAATTTTTAAAATTAATATAATTAAAAATTTTGACTTAATTTACATTGAAAAGCAACACAAAGTTCAGAAAATACATGCTTGGTGTCCTGCTGGGTGTTGTAGGAAGAAGGAAGGTAAATTGACAAAAATCCAGAAAATGTGCCTCCCACCATACTCTCAATGAAGGGGAAAACCCATGAGAGTAGCCCCTCGGTTCCTTGCTACAGTGATATGGAAACCACAAAGATGAGGGAAGGAAGCTCATTGCTCCCCATTTAGGAGAATATGCAATTCCAAAATATAAAATAGGAGACTCATGCTTATAAATCTGAGTTCAATTCTTTTCTACCTTAACAAGCTATCTGAAAAGCTGATCCTTTTAGAACTATTAACATCTATGGTGATAAACCAATGATTAATAAAGACTAACAACCATACAATCCTACCTAACATAAATATACTTTTTAAGGAAGACATTCCATGTTCTGATCTTTATTCAACTATAAGTCAACTAAGAGGTTTAGTCATGATAAACAAAAAAAACTTTCTTAATAACTGCTTATATTCTTGTATGTACAAGACATAATTATTAGTTTATTTTTTGCTAATTTAAAACAATATAAGATAAAACCAAATAATTTAATCAAAAAGTGAAAAAGTACGTTTAAACTATTTGTATCTTATTTTCAAAGTTTTTTTATTTTCATTGAAAAAGCATTAAAGCACTAAAGCATTAACCATTTATTAAAACAAGTACACTGAACCATGTGACATCTCTTACTACCCTTTTTTAGTTTCTAAATATGCACTATTAATTAGTTTTTTGCATTATAATCATTCACAAGATCTTTAAAGACAATTATCATTTCTCCTACTACTTTCTACCCTTCCAGAACACTTTTAATACTGGCTTCAATAAATTCATTCGCTCATTCATTCAATTATTATGTTCTCACCATGTGCCAGGAGCTGAGGACACAGTCTGTGCCCTCAGAAAGCTCACAAGAAATGACTTTCTCTGAAACAGACAGAAGAGGCCCTAGCCCACATCAGCTGAAACAAGAGAGGGGGAAGAAAGATGAAAATCCAGGAGATCTATGTAAAGGAGGTGATGCTTGATTCTTTTCTAGAAAGACAAATGAGTAGGAATGTGCCAGTGGAAGTCCAGTAGGCAATTAATGCACAGGAGTTTTTTGTTTTGTTTTTTCAGTTTTTGGCCAGGGTTGGGTATGAACCTGCATAGGAGTTTTACACACACTAAGAGCTCAACAAATAATTGTCTACTTGTTCTGATATAAGAGGTATTGACTTGAAACTAGTGACTTTTCAATCCTAAGAATCTATGGGTCTCTGACATTTTTAGGCCCGTAGAGGCTTATTTATTAAGTCAATGCTTCAGGCTTTCTCTTCACCAAAGAGTGTGTTTTCTCACTAACAGAACAGAAAATAAGATTGCTTTTTAAGGAAAAAAAAAAATACACCCTCAGACTCGATGTCCATATGTCCATCCTAAAAGTAACACACTCTAATATTGGCATATTTGAAACAATGAAGAAAAGGGAAAAAGAAAATAATGACACATTCGACCACAGATAGTCATTATTGATAATCTGGTGCATTTCTTTCCAGTCTTTTTTTTTTTTTGTAGTTTTTAATTCATTATTTTTACGTAGTTGCCATGGTATTAATTAACAGTGCATATTTAAATACTAAAATCCACAGTGCTAGATGTCGCATGCCATAATGTGCTGAATTTTAATTAAATGGTAGCACGTTATTAATACTTTAAGAGTTGCTTCTTTCATAAAAAATAAATAAATTTCTATGTTAACATTGTGACAAAGCATCATAATAAGTATCAGTTGTATTGGTCCTATATCCCATGAAGATTCTTATAATTTGATCAATCATTCTATGTTTGGACATGTAGGTTATTTCCATGATTTCCATGTTCTAAATAATTCTGCAGTGAGCATATTTATATACAATGATTTTTCTCCATATATTCTGGATTCATTTTAGGATCAACTCTGAAAATTGAAAAGAATGGATTAAAAAGTATGTTGTTTCTAAGGCTTGTAATACATATTGGCAATTGCTTTTCACTCTTACCAGCCAATTAAAAAAAAAAAGAATGTTTTTAATTGTTATCAGCACTAAATATTGTCACTTAAACCTTTGCTGACTTGATAGTTTAAGAAAGGTGGTCAAATTTTCATTTCTTTGATTAGTACAATATTTTCTCTTTTATTATTTGGTTGTTTTTATTTTGAGGGTCTTAGGTTGAATTCATATTAGGTCAAAATTAATAGGTGAGGTCATCTACACATAGAACAGCAGAAGGCTTCTGGGTTTAATCAACTTCACCACAAATTCACAACAGTAAGAATACTTTTCCGAACTTCTATGTTTTCACTGTGCTAGTTGTTCTCACATGCTATTCTACTCAACTTTTATAAAAACATAATAGATAAATATTGTGCTTCCTGTTTATTGTAGACAATTGTAGAGTTGGCTTATTGACTGACCAACCTTACCAAGCCAGACACTATCCCTGCCGGAATGTAAAGCTAATCTCAGTCCAATACTTTCCTTCCTATAACTAGGCATGACTTGTCCTCATGTATCTACATATGTATATTTTGATAGTACTTCTCTGTGTCACGGCATGCTGTGACGGCTACAGAACATTCATCAGAGCATTTGTCCCAATGAAATCATTGAATTTCTTGCTTCTCCTTCCCCCTCCCTGCCCTAGAGGCTACAAGTCTATTGAGGGAAGAAATCATGTTACATCTGATGTTGCAGCCCCAGAGCCCAGCAGACTGCCTAGAATTAGTGGGTGGTCAATAATAGTTTTAATTAATGCATAATTACATCAATATACCACATGATTCATTGACAGAGATGGTGATATTTGGGTTATGTGATGCGTGTTTTGCACTGAACAATGTCTACAACTTATAGTTCACTTTTGTTCATCTGAATAAAATTTATTTTAAATGGAGTATTTATTATTAAAGCATATATCCAAACTGTACTTGGCCTTTGCTAGTTCTATTCTCCTAGGTGAATGAGAAAATTGCTACAAGTATGCAATTTTACTTCTACTTTGTGTATTTTATTGCTTTATGTGAGCTATCAGCAAAAACAACTCTTTTATCTCTATAAAATAGAATATAGACAACAGAGGATTTCAACACTTCACCAACTTTCCCTTTCTATACTCTTAATCATAAATTAAAGAATAATTCTAAAATCTCCCTGACCCTTCAAATACTCAGCTAGATTCCATTCAATAATATCCTATCTGGCCCTTACTAAAATGCTTCCAGTGACAGGAAACTCTCTTCCTCCTGATGGATCTATTGCCAAATTTAGACTTCTCTAAAGAGAAACTGGAAATGAATGGGATGTGTTAATTGGTAGAAGTGCGAATTGGTATAAACTTAACGATGTAAGTCACAAACCTTTAAAGTGTACATAAGTTTCTAGCAGGCAATCCTAAAAATCTGCCTAAAGGAAATTATCACAGATATACACAACAATGTATGTTCAACAATGCAATTTGCAGTGTCATTTATAATACTACCTAATAGAAAAGAAAGAAAACTGAAAACTATCTGATTGTCCAACTATACAAAATGGTTTTACTAAATGATGGGTCACATACACAATGCAATACAGTCAGATCATAAAAAAATGATGCTCTATGTACTATTTCATGAAATGAAAAAGTCATCATTGTAAGTGAAGAGTCAGGTTATAGAACAGTATAATAATATCTGCATAAGAGAAAATAATCCATTTTTTTAAAAAAGGTATATTTGCATGCACAGAATAAAGTCTGGGGAAAGTATCAGAAAATGTTGATAGTTGTATTTTTTTCATTTCTGAGTGGTGGGATTGAATAGTACATTTGCTTTATTCTTTTCCTTTTCTTATAGACTTTCTAAAAGAAACATTTGTTACTTCTGTAATCAAAGGAAAAGTAAGTTTGGTGTAAGTTTGGTTTCCTTGAATTGAACCAAAATTTTTCTTATTTTTTAAGTAACTTCTACATTGTGCAAATCTATGAACAGAAAAAATTACATCCTATTCATGAAATATCTTTGAACATTTGAAGCAACTGCGATGCCCCTGGCCGCCTCACACTTTCTCTTCCCAGTGAACATCTCTGGGTTCTCCAACTTCTGCTTGCCTACAGTACATTCTTTGCACAGTAGCTACAGTGATAACCACAGTGACCCCATGCAACAGATCTATCATTTCCCCGCTGAAGGCCTTCCAAGGGCTTTACTCAGAAGAAAAGCAATGCCCACTTCTTGGATCCTATTTTCTACTACTGTTATAGTTCCTCACTCTGCTTCGGCCTTGAAGTTTTCTTTCTCCCATGTTCCCATCTCGGGACTACCGTCTGCCCGGAATGCACTTCCCTCAGATATTCCACACTTGTTCCTGCTTTCCATTGAAATCTCCACTCAAATGCCCTCTCCTCAGAATGGTCCTTCCTGAACCCTCTCAAAGCTAGCACCCCTCGGACTCTCAATGCCCGGGCCTACCCTATTTCTCTTCCTAGCACTTGTTACTATTCCATCGTTTCTTATTTCTTTTGTCTGAATGTTTATGTTCTATCATCCCAACCAGAATGTAAGTTTCATAAAGGTCAAGGCTTTTCAGGGTTTTTTTTCACTGCTACAATCCCGATGGTCTAGAAAAGACACAGAGGAGGGGTTAAATATATTGCTTTAAATTAATGAAGCAAGTGGTTTCAAGTTTCCTCCCCTAGCTGCTAGAAATCCAAGTCCCCATCCCAAATCAAGGTGATGCCCAGGAAAGAGCACCATGCTCCAGGTGTGGTCTGGCCATGAGGCCCAGTGTGCTCCTTCCCTCCTCCCACCCCCTTCCTCATTCCTCACACAGCAGCTCTCTAATCTGAGTCTCTAAATTCAAACGCCATCCCCAGCATCCGCATTGCACTTCTCACTCATGCGGAGCATCTAATGAGCACCCCGCTGTGAATCAGGTATGCACCACAGCTCCCAATTAGTATTTATTTGCTCTAGTGACAAATGAAGATACCTGAAAATACATACATTATTTTAAGGGAAAATTTGCACAGAGAGAGAGTTTTCCTTTTAGAAAATTACCTGGAAAAAAAAAAAAAAAGGATTTCTTTGAGGTACTTAAAACAAAAGGGTGAGAAAGAGAGGCACCCAGAATAACACCTGAAGCTTTTAGAAGCTTCATGTCCTGGCCCTACTACTGACAGATTAAACAATGAACAACTTGTTTGTATAGCGTCTTGGCAAAAACACACAGCTGGGGAAGGCATGACTCAGAGAACAAGGAACAGGACATGCAACAGTTATTCAGGCAGATCCACCCAGCCAGGTAGACGAACACCCTAAGTCTCTAGGATTTTGTCAATAATGTGGAACAAAGAGGTAGATGGATATGACACCACGATATAAAACACGATAGTCACTGATAATTCGGAAAGCTAAAATAAGTTTGAGTTCATGAGTGAACTGTTGGAGAAAGGGAAAACCCCAGTGATAGTGTGTGGCTGTCATGATAAGATTTTAAAATATCTTTATTTAAGAAAAATGAATCAGATTCCAAAATGATATGAACAGAAAGATGTGTTCATTTGACAATAATCTGTGAGATTACCCCATTAAAAATGAAATTGTTATCCATTCTTACTAAGGAGATTCCTTGTTAAGAAGTTTAATTTTGATCAAGATGAGGCTGCCTTTCTCCTAAAAGCTATAACCTCAATCAAGGTTACAGCGCTGACCAAGAAAAGGCCGATCGGGCAGGAGGAGTAAAGTTGACTGGGACAGTGATTTAAAAAAAAAAAAAAGACATCGAAAAAAGGAAGAATTCCATTTTTATTCCACTAGCTTAAAAAAAAATGTTTTAATTTTATGTTATATGGTCAGATACACACAACATAAAAATTACCATCTTAACCATCTTTAAGTGTGCAGTTCAATAGCGGTCAAATCATTCACTTTGTTGTGCAATCTCCAGAACTCTTTTTATCTTGCAAAACTGAAACTCGATACCCGTTAAATAATAACTACTCCACTAGCTCTTGTGACTATAATTTTTAACTAGAATATATTGTTATAATAAAAAAAAGCATTCATATGGCAAAAGAAGATAGCATTTAATTCATATGTATCTGGAAAATTCTATCCTGAAATAAATACCTGAATAAGATGGGTCAAAATCTTGGAAGAAAAAGTATAAACAAATTATAAAAACAAGTTTGTTCTGTAAATGTATTTACCAACTAGAAGTTATCTGGATGACTAATAAATATTTATTTAAACTTCAGACTCATGGGCAGAATAAATACTAAGCAGTTGTTCTATTCTGTAAAATGCAATGCCAAATCCATTTCCCTGTTACTAGCAATTTCCATCAACTACAATTACACACAGATATTTGAATAAAAGCATATTACTACTAGTGACTTGAGCGCTTGAAGACAAATGCAGCAGAACCATCATCAAAATCTCCTCTTAGCCATGTACACGCAGCTCTTGAAAGAACATCTACGTATCTGAAGACACTGTTAACTAATCCTTCCAAGAAATTTGGTTTAGGAGCCAGCAATAAACCTAGATTCGAATACCTATCCATGGGTTTTCCCTCAATATCCAGTTTGCCTGGAATTTCCCCAAACACTGAACAATCATTTTCTTATTGCATCATCTTTGCCATGCTCTCTGTATTCATGATGATATCATGTTGGGGTGAGGGAGGGAGTAGAACATCTAAACAGATCCCTAAAATTCAGACATTTTCTTCCCGAGTCATGAATCATTTGGCTACTTCAATCCATGGCTAGGTTCATGTTATCCATAAAAATTCATTTTTCACTGCCCCCTTTCCTGTCACTTGAAAAGAGCATTTGAATAATAAAACTTCTGCATTTCTTCTGTGACTGAGGAGAAGAGGGGAATGGGGGAAAGCAATTGCAATTTGTTAACAGCTGCCCAAGCTTTTCTACCTTTAATCATATTACACATCTTACCTACCCTAATCAGCAACATCTCTTTACCAAAATTAAATGATAAAACATTTCTTAAACTTCATGGGAACTTCTTATTCAGTTTAATCCTAGTAATTCTTAGTTTCATTTTCAATCAACAAAAATAAAAATAGTACCTCCTACTTATATAGGGCTTTTGACCTTTCACAGTGTTTTAGTCAATATCTTGTTTTGATCTTCTGTACTATTCAGGCTGGTAGGCATTGTTATTTCCATTTTACAGATGAAGGAATTGAGATACAGACTTAATTGAATAAATTACCCCTAGATTATATACCAAGTATGCATACAGCCACGACTCAGGTCTCACAATATTGCAATACTCTTCATTCCTTGTAGGTCCATGCATTAAATGGCCATTTTTTGGTAAATTCTAACATCATTTCCTAACTAGTAGGAAAAAAACATACAGACTTTTGTCCTGAAGCTAAATCACCCCCATTCAGATGCAGACATCAGGTTTATAAAACAATTGGCATAAATTACAGAAATATATTATCCCATTAATATTTCTCCTTTTGTTTTCACTAATACAGGTTGTCCTCACAGCTGATTTATGTAGATGTTATGACCACCACCCTAGGTATATGGGGCCCTGCTCACTGAGCCACAGGCACCGCCCAGATGTTATGATTTTATAATCCCCATACATTTGAATTAGTTTGAAATGTCAAAGAGTTTTGATATTTTAGGTTTTACACTTCATGTATTTCTCCTTGTGTGTCACAGTTTATGCCAAGCACCAAATTTAGCAGCGTCTCAGAGCTTTTTCTAGCCTGCCCCAAACAAGAAGCACTAGAAATTACTGAAGACAAGTTGGCCTTGTGAAATTTCCAAACTAGCTTCTACACCAAAGAAATTGAGTGAGATAAATTTAGAACACTTGGGAGCTTTGAAAGTCTATTTGGATAAATTTCAGTTACTGCCGATGTGAAGCACATCCTAGGAATGGGAAAGGTGATCAAAGTCTCTCCCCCCAAAAAATCTATCCCTCATAAAATGCACAAAGGTAAACTTTGCTTTGTTGGAAAATGATAACACATTTCTTTGTTTAGAAAACAAAGTACCCAGATGGGATGGGAAGAGGATATTCGCCTTTGTTGTCCTTGTCACAATTATTGTTATTTTGATGGGGTTTTTGATAAGTGATATTTTTCTGGGTTATTTTAACAGACCAACCATCATATTTATTTTTTAAAATTATTATTATTATAGTAAGTAACTTTTTTTGTATTACAGTTTGTATACAGAATTTACTTCACTGAATCATTTATGATAGCAAATTCATTACAAGGTGACCAGTAAAGTACTTCATCTGTGGCCCATTGATCAAAGGTAGGATCCAAAGTATTCTGCTTGGTATACTGCTAATTACTCATCACAACAACATATTAAATGTTTATTAAGGTTTCACTCTCTAATTTATTAAATCCTCATAGAAACCCTATGAATCAGACATAGTCATTATCCCCATTTAAAAGACAAAGAACTAGCACTCAGAGAGTGTATGAATATTCTGATCCCAAATCTCATGCTTTTAACCATCATGCACATGCTCTCAATTCTGTGTATGCCCTTTAGCCTCATATTTTAGCATCTAGAAGAGATTAGTAGCACCTCCAATGTCTGACACAGACTCTTTCAGATCAATATTGTTGATTTACTTCAACAGTATTGGATGTGTATACATTTCCAAAATCTTCAGGTCTATTTACTGTTTCCTAATATTTCTTTCTAATTTCCCTTCTGCTCTGTGCTAGCTACTAGAGACACAATTATGAGAAGCAGTAGCCAAAGTGCTAGTTGTCAAAAGCATGACAGTCTACTTGTGAGACAGACATGAATCAAAGAGTCACACAAATTTTCCCTTGAGGAAGTGAAAATAAAATGGAGCTCTAAATGGGGGAAGAAAGTGAGACAATTAGGAGTAAATATGAGATCATTATTTGTCATTGAGAAGGCACATGGGTATGAGTCTGAAGATCAGTAAAAATTAAAAATGATTTGAGCTAGGGATGCAAATTAGGGAATGATGAGCATTTGATATTATGTAAAGCATTGTACTGGATGAGAGCTCCACAGCAGTGAGCTCAGGCCAGAAAGAGGAGAGATCCAAGGATTGAATCCTATAATAGGTCAAGATATCAAAGAAATAAGGGAAAAATAGCTAAAGAGGCTAAGTAGAGATTAGTGACAGTAGGTAAAGCAGGAGAGTGACATCTGCCCCAACCAAGTGAAGCAAGTCTTCAGAAAGATGAATGATCCAGTGGGTCAAATACTGCTAGTAGGTCCCATGAGATGACCCATTTCATTTAGCAACATAGCAATCATTGAAGACCTCCACCACTTCAATGGAATAGTATGGTCAAAGGCTTACCTGAATTGAGTTCCAGAGCAAAGGAGAGGAGATAAACTAGTGATATGCGTGTAGGAAACACTTCCGAGTAATTTGGCTGTAAAAGAGAGAAGAGAAATGGAGTAATTAATAGCTTGGAGAAAAAATAAGGGGAAAGAAATAACTTTTTTTTCCTAAGGATGGTAGAAATTAGGATGTTTGCATGCTGATAGGAATAATCCAATGAAAAGGTTAAGACTGGCCATGTGTTAACTATGGAGTAATATCTTTGTCTAGGAAAGAAGGGATTGATAAAATAAAGAAGGAAAAAGACACACCCTCTCTTGCAACAGAAGGGAAGGAAGATGAAATTAAGTACAAACACACTAGGTGGGTAGATGGAACTGCAGAGCTTATGGATGCTGTCTTCTGATTGCTACTACTAATTCAGCAAAATAGGAAACAGATTCATCGAATAAGAGTGAAGATACGTGGGAAAGTTTGCTAGACTTGAGGAGAAGAAAGAACGCATGAAACTGTCATCTAGGAGACAGAGAATCAATGTACTAGGGAAATGTACCCTGATTGCCTGGGCAGAATGGAAAGATCACTTTAAGTTATTAGTCTTGAGTTTAAAATGAGATGATTGGGTACTCTTCTTGAACCTATAGAGAAAGATACATGCAGAGCTGATGACAGAGTTGAATGGTAGGTAACAAGGGTGACTATACCAGAAGAGTATAATGGAGAGAGAAGTGAGGGTGGGGCAGCTCCTGTGGCTCAGTGAGTAGGGTGCCAGCCCCATATACCAAAGGTGGTAGGTTTGAGCTGGGCCCCAGACAAACTGAAACAAAAAAATAGCCAGGCGTTGTGGTGGGTACCTATAGTCCCAGCTACTCGGGAGGCTGAGGCAAGAGAATCACCTAAGCCCAGGAGTTGGAGGTTGCTGTGAGCTATGATACTAAGGCATTCTACCGAGGGTGATAGAGTGAGACTCTGTCTCAAAAAAAAAAAAAAAAAAGAAGAGAGGGTGCAAGGTGAGAAGTGAGAGTATAAAGAGTAACAGACAGACAGAGTGGTGGATTACAGTATGTCCTAGGAGTACTACTGAAGTAAGACCATTAGAGAAAGTGAAAAGGAAGACAGGAGGTAATAGGTAAGAAGAGGATACTTGAAATGGTCATGATGGAATAGATATGCCAAGGCCTCTGATAGTATGACTAACCATAAGAGTCTATTATTGAGATTGCAAGGTGGACAAAGAATTAACAGGCCATAAGTAAAAAGATCTTCCATGTGGAAGAAGGGCAAGGGAAAAAAAACTGCCCCACTGAAAGATACAGAGGAATCACAGGTCTTGCTTTTAAGTTTTATCCATTAGCCATGTGTGAATACTGAGCCCCAGAAATTTGGCTACTATTACTGGGAAACTGAATTTTTTTTTTATTGTTGGGGATTCATTGAGGGTACAAGAAACCATGTTACACTGGTTGCATTTGTTGGAAAAAGTCCCTTACAATCGTGTTTTGCCCCCAAAAGGTGTGGCACACACCAAGACCCCAAATTTAATCTAAGTTAAATTTATTTAAATTTGAATAGTACTATGCTTAAATGTTCCCTACAAAACTGATGTTGAACTTTAACTACCAACATAACAATATTAGGAGGTAGAACCTTTCAGAGGTGATTAAGTAATGAGGGCACAGTTTTCATAAATGGATCAAAGCCTCTATCTTGTGAGTGGCTTGGTTATTGCAAGAGCATATTCTTGAGTATGCGTTCTCTTCACATGATGCCCTTGCCCCATATATAACCAAGAAGGCCCCTCGATTTTGGACTTCCCTATCTACAGACTCACTTGGTCTCCAAAAAAGCCCTACCAAGTACATGTTTTTTAAAGAGTTGTTTTTTAAAATCTCAATCTGATTAACCCAACAAAGCTATTACATGGCCTTATTTTATACTAATTTACTCCAGAACTCAAACAAGTCCAAAATGAATAAAGAAAGCAAATAGTTAAACAATTTCATAGAAAGATTAGTTACTTTACAAACTGACAGATTATTCATAGGAATTATTATAAAAATACTATAATTTGACCAGTAGTGGTCGAAAGTCATTTTTAATGATGGAAATGGAAAAAAAATACAGATTTTTTAATGAGAGTTTATTTGATTTTCCTTTTACATAAATGGATTTTATGTACTGAAAAAGAAGCTAATTTTGACAGATATGCCTGGAATCGGTTTTCCAACTGATAGCTATCGGAGCCAGCTTTCTCATTGTAATTTCTTTTCTGAAACTTCCAATTGAAGACAACATCAATATTTATGTAAACTGGGAATAGGGAATGAGGCACAAGGTACATAAAACTGATTAATGTAAACTGGAGAGGAAAACCCTAGAACCAAATCTAATGATCCATCAAACAATAGTCACTCTTCTTCTGAACAACGTGAATGCTATCAATTTAAAATAACAACTTAAATCACATTAAGATAACAGAAGAAATCAAATATATTATCTTTAAGAAATAAAGCATAAAAGCTTATTAAAATCAGAGAGCAAGAGAATGACAGTGAACTCTTAGAACAAAAGTGGCATCATTCTCCAATTAAATGAATACCTTAGCGATGACTATATGCCTATGTGCTATATTTAAATTAGCTTTATTCGTAGAAATCAGTGTATGTCACAATTCAAAGTACAGCTGAGAAATCACCCTTTTTGTCACACACGATAACCTAATTCCAACTATTTTTATCTACTTCGTAACTCAAATGATGCATGCTATATATTATTTTCCTAAGAGTCAAAATTATATTTAGAATTAAAATTGGTTTTATGTAGTCCAAGTTATTGCACCCGAAAGCAATGAGTCATGCACCAGAAGTACACAGATTTGGGAGGCAAATATGGAAACATTAACTGCTCAGCAAGAGCTTGTTCAGCCCCTTAGCTAGAAGAATAAGCTTTATAAAAGCTGTACAGTTAATGTAGGTTGGGACAACAAGCTCACTCCTTTTCTTTTTCAAAGGTGCCATGGATTCTTTGTCTTTTACCTGAATATCATGGTACAGACTCAGAGTTGAAAGTTTCAAACAGCTTGTTATTATGTTCTGTATTACACTTCACATGGACAAGTAACACTACTCATCCACCTTCTAGGCATAGTTATTTTTTATGTTTCCTTTTTATGAAAGTGAGTATTCGATGATTCTTGCATACATTTTCACTCCATTATTTCATAACCTTAAAGAATGAAAGAGGAGAGAGAGACTATCTAGTTCCTGCAGATTTTTCACCCACGATCCTAGTCTCATCACCAGATTGTTCTAAACAACAGGGCTGATCATGGAGACCCTAATAGCCTGTAATAATATAGTACCTTCCATGGGGCTCACTTTTCACTAGCTTACTTACCCTTATGGAATAGAAGAGATGGGGGAGAATTCGCCTCACTAGGCAGGTACTTCATGATGTACATGGTGCTCATTCCTTTTTATAGGACCCTATTTAATCTTCACAAAAGTCCTTTGAGGAGTGGCTAATTCACAAATATGAAAATAGATATGTAAGCAACTAAGAATTCTTTTCCAAGGTCACGTACATGTTAGAAAAAGGTGCCAAATTTGAACACAGGCTATTATGATCATAAAACCCTGTTCTATCACCCACAACTTGTGGTATATATATCTCCTTATCACTCCTACTTGTTTTGTTCTCTGCATCACCTGGCAAAGGCAAAAAATGTAGTACCAACAGTGAAATTTTGAAAACCCTTTTATGGACATAAATTCCTGTGAAAACTGTACCAAGAGCTTTGAAAACAAAGAACCCCATAAAATTACTTGGAGAATTTAAAAATAATAATTCCATATCTTAATTCCAAAATGTTATTGAAGCAGCAAGATGGCAGGGGAGGTAGAGACCTCCAGCAATAATTTCTTCAGCCAAACACCTATTTCAACAACTATCCAATCAAGCAAGCACCTTCAGAAGAAGCAAAGCCCAGGTAAATGATCATACCACCTGGTTTTAACAGTGTAACAAGAAAATAGCCCTGAAGGAGGCAGAAAAGGTGGTCTCGTGTGGCTTACACCACCCTTCTGCTGTCCCCCTGGCCGTATGTGTACAAAGCATCCAAAAGGGAAAGGGGAAGAACAGTGAAGTGAATGTGGGGCTCTGCATTGGAACTCAGGGCCTCCATGGCATAAGGGAATACAGCACAGGGCAGAATTCTGCCAGAGCTCATGAAGGAAGCATTTAGAATAACCTGGCCAGAGGGAAATCCTAGGCCCAGAAACCCAAGTTCCCACTAGCCCCACCACCAGCTGACAAAAAGCAGCCTGGGGCCTGGACTAAAGCAGTTGGCCCACTGGGTCTGCAGTCTTTGGGCAATTCTTGCAGCTGCACGGGTCCGAGCCAGTGGACTTGGGATGCACATGACGCAGTGAGACACCAGCAGCTACAGCCAGTGCCTGTATCGCCCCTCCACTAACCCCAGCCAGTGTGGCTCAGAGTCTTCCTCCAGTTGGGAAAAGGAAAGGGAAGAGCTCAGAGGGCTTTGTTTTGCATCTTAGGTACCAGCTCAGCCATAGTAAAGAAAAGTACCAAGCAGACTACTGAAGCCCCTGAGTCCAGGCCTTAACTACATGACATTTCTGAACCCACCCTGGACCAGAATGAAACATAGTGCCCTGAAGGGAATGACCTAGTCCTGACAAGATTCACCACCTGCTGACTAAAGAGCCCTTGGGCTTTGAATAAACATCAGAGGTAGCCAGGCAACAGTTGGTATGGGCTTTAGTGAGACAGGGCTGGTTTCATATGTGACTGATGCTGGTGGCCATGTCAGAATGCTCTTGTCACTCCTCCCCCAATGCTAGCAGCCCAGAAGTGGATGAGGGAAGATAGTGAGAGACTTTGCCTGGTAATTCAGGGAATTCTCTTGCATCTTGCCCAAGATCACCCAGGTGGTACCACCAGGAGTCTGCAAGAGGGCTGATATAGCTATTATGACCAGAGACCTGACCACAACACTTAATTCCCTTGAGTATCTGGAAAACTTTCTCAAGAAGGACAAGTTCAAACTAGACCTGACTATGAAGATAAAATAAATATTTAACTCTTTAATGCCCAGACATTAACAAACATCCACAGGTGTCAAGAACATCCAAGAAGACATGCCCTCACTAAACAAAAAATAAGTAACAAGATAGATGGAGTAATAAAAAGTCTCCCAACAAAGAAAAGCCCAGGACCTGCTGGTTTCACTGCTTAATTCTACCAACAATTCAAAGCAGAACTAATACTAATCCTACCTATCAATACCAAAAAAAATGAGAAGGAAGATACTCTAAACTCATTCTATGAGGCCTGTGTCATTCTGATAACTACATCAGACAAAGGCAAAAAAAGAAAGCAATAGGTCAATATATCTGATGAATATAGATGCAAAAATCCTAGATAAAATACTAGCAAACTGAATTTAGTAACACATTAACAAAAAAACTATTCATCATGATCAATTAGGATTTATCCCAAGGATGTAAGGATGGCTCAACATATGCAAATCAATGCAATACATCATATCAACAGAATAAATGATAAAAAACATATGATAATTTTAACTGATACTGAAAAGCCTTCAATAAAATTCAATATCTTGTCATGATGAAAGCTCTCAGAAAACTAAATATAGAAGGAACTTAGCACAATATCATAAAAGTCGTATATGACAGATTCCTACCTAGTATCATACTGAATGAGGATAAACTGAAACCCTTTCTTCTAAGACCTGAAGAAGATGAAGGCACCCACTTTCACCACTGTTATTCAACATAGCTCTGGAAATTATAGCTAGAGCGATTAGCCCAGAGAAAGAAATAAAGGGTATCCAAATTGGAAAGGAAGAAGTCAAATTGTCCTTTTTTACAGACAATATGATCTTATATCTAGAGAGATCTAAACACTCCAGCCAAGAACTATTAGAACTGATAAACAAATTCAGTAAATTTTTAGGACACAAAATCAACATATGAAAATCAGTAGCATTTCTACATGCCAACAGTAAACAATCTGAAAAATAAACCAAGAAATAATCCCCTTGACAATAAAATACCTATGAATAAACTTAACCAGAGAAGTAAAAGATCTCGGTAATAAAAACTATAAAACATTAATGAGAGAAGTTGAAGAGACACACAAAAAAATAAAAAGATATTCTATGCTTCTGGATTAAAAGAATTAGTATTGCTAAAATGTCCATACTACCCAAAGTGATCTACAGATTCAATGAAATCCCCATCAAAATACCAATGACATTCTTCACAGAAATAGAGAAAATAATCCTGAAATTTATATGGGGCTACAAAAGACCCAAATTACCCAAAACCATCCTGAGCAAAAAGAACAAAACAGGAGGAATCACATTACCTGACTTCAAACTATACGCAGCGCTGTGGTAACCAAAACAGCATGGTAGTGGCATAAAAACAGACACATAGACTAACAGAACAAAATAGAGAACTCAGAAATAAATCCACACATCTGCAGTGAGCATACCTCCAACAAAGGTGCCAAGAACATACAGTGAGGAAAGGAATGTCTCTTCAATGAACAGTGTTAGGAAAACTGAATATCCCTATGCTAAAGAATAAAACTAGACCCTTCTCTCTTTTACCATATACAAAAGTCAAATCAAAATGATTAAAGACTCAAATATAAGACCTGAAGGTATGAAACTACTAAAAGAAAACATTGAAGAAATGCTTCATGATGTTGGTCTGGGCAAGGACTTCTTAAGCAATATCCCCAAAACACAGGGACCAAAGAAAATTGTACAAATGGGATCATGTCAAGCTATAAAAACTCATCCACAGCAAAGGAAACAATCAACAAAGTTAAGAGACAACCCATAGAACAGGAGAAAATACTTAAAAACTACTCACTTGACAAGGATTAATAACTAGAATATATAAGGAGCTCTAACAACTCTATAGGAATAAGATCAAATAATTCAATTAAAAAATGTGCTAAGAATCTGAACAGACATTTCTCAAAAGAAGATATATAAATGGCCAATGGGTACATGAAAAAATGCACAACATCATTAGTTATCAGAGAAATGAAAATTAAAACATCTCACCCCAGTTAAAATGGCTTTTATCAAAAAGACAGGCACTAATGAATGCTAGCGAGCATGTGAAGAAAGGGGAACGATATTGGTAGGACTATAAATTAGTAAGCCACTATGGAAAACAGTATGAAGGTTGCCCAAAAAACTGAAAATAGAATTAACATATGGTTCAGCAATCCCACTGCTGGGCATCTATCCAAAGGATGAGAATGCAGTATATTGAAAAGATCTCTGCACTCCTGTGTTTGCTATTTGCAATAGCCAAGACATAGAATCAACCTAAGAAGAACTGTGAAGGTGCATATGCACAATGGAATATTATGTAGCCATAAAAAAGAATGAAAGTCTGCCATTTGAAATAATACAGATGCAAAAAGAGAGCCTTAAGTTATATGAAATAAGCCAAGCACAGAAAGATACATCTCACAAGTTCTCACTCATATATGGGCACTACATATTGAAATAATTGATCTCATGAAGACAGAAAGTAGAAAGATGGTTACCAGAGGCTGGGAAGGGAAGTGAGGAGGAGGGTATGAAGTGGGGATGGTAAATGGGTACAAAAAATTTAGATAGAATGAACAATATTTGATAGCATAACAAAGTGACTATAGTCAACAGTAAGTTAGGGTATACATTAAGAATGGAATTGGAATCTTCCTAACACAGATTTTAAATGCCCGAAGTGATATATACCCTACTTACCCTGATTTAATTAAGTCACATTCTATGCCTATTATCAAAACAACACACGTACCCTATAAAGATACACAACTATTATGTATACATAATAATTAAAAATAAAAATAAATTTAATGATATGCCATAATCCTAGGTATGATACACCAATGTTTGATCATTAAAATCAAATAACATAACAAAGTGCTTAATAAGTGCCACTCTATGAAAACTGAGGAAAGCAAAAATATTAATAGAAAAGTATATTCAAGTGAAGTCACAACTAAGAGCATGAAGTTGGAATCAAATAAAGCCTTTGAAAGTGGAAAAGCTGAGAAATTCTACTTCTGGCTATGTCTGGCTTGTCAGACTTAATTTTCCCATCTGGAACAGACCAGTTGTCCTATCCTAAACAAACTAACAAAACAATGGATAAAATGAGAAACAAAAATGTTTGAAGGCAGCAGAGATTCACCAGGACATTGTTACTTACAAGGCCAATATGTTAATGAGAAAGACAATGCATAGAGGTAAGTGTAATCTTCTCTGCCACATTTCTTCTTAAAATATTTGCCTAGTAATGAATGGCATGAGGCTAAGAAAGCAGAAAATGATAGCCCAAAGGCTCAAGCAAATTCACAAAGCTCTAGAGACAAAAATGAACTATGAGGCTAAGAAATTGGTCAAAATGAGGGGCTAAGATTCTACAAAACAAGCAATCACAGAAAAAACAGTTGAAGAGATGCACCACATTATCTCTCTTAGCATTTAAAAATTATTAACTGTATAAGGTAAAAACCAGAGAAGCGAAGCAGAAGTCCCTAGCTAAAAGTCTAGAAAGGTAACTAGAAATTTCTGCCGTGTGAGAGAGTCAAAAATTGAATACCAGTGCATACCATGGGTAAGAGGTATGGAAAAGAGAAAATGGCCCCAAATTTTCAGTTCAGACCAATGAAGGAGCAGATCTCAGAAAAAAGGTAATCCAGAAACAGAACTGAACACAAGAACTCAGACCCCACTTGGAATCATCTCAATCCTTGATTGGATCTAGGTGATCTTCTATTTCACTAACTACATGATAGAAATGAAGCAAATGCTCCTTGAAAAAAAAAAAAAGAAAAGAATCTAGATACATATTATCTGGCATTCAATCTAAAAATACAAGACATACCAGAAGACAAGTCCAAATAACCAAAATATAATACACACAATAGAAACTATCACACTGCTAATAAAGATAAAATTGGAGTTAATGGGACACTGACTTTAAAATAATAATGTTACTACATTAATAAAATAGTTAAGAAGATGGAGAACTCATTGAAGAACTAGAATCTATAAAATGAGTCAAATTGGAATTTTATTAAATTTTTAAACAAAATAAAACAACTAAAATTAACAATTAATTAAATTGATTTCCTAGCAAGTTAGATATATCAAAAATGAGGAATAGTAAACTGGGAAATAAATTGATAAAATATGTAAAGCAAGAGAAAATAAAAGAAAAAAGAGCAGGTGACACATGAGGAAAAGGTCTAACATGCCTATAATTGGAATTCTAGATAACTACAGAGAGAATAGGGCAGAAGCAATATTTGAAGAAATATTTACCAAAATTACATAATACATCAAGTCACAGATCTATGAAGCCCCAAATGGATGTAGGCAAAGAAAATACAAAATTAAGCACATAATATTCAAATTACTAAACACTAAAGATAAACAACTTTTAAATTTCATATTAATATGAGGGTACAATCAATTGGATTACAATGTTTGCATTTGTGAGGTAAAGTCCTGGTTGGAGTTGTGTCCAGCACCCAGGTGTGCCATGCCATAAATAACACCTTAAAAGCAACCAATGAAAAACAAATCTCATATTAAAGGAGCAATAATAAAACTAACAACTGACTTTTCAACAGAAAGTAAGTGAACTAGGACAAAATAAGAGTTAACAACAAAAAAATGTTGAAAGAAGATAACAGCCAGCCTAAAATTCTGTACCAGCAAAAATGAAGGCCATGTTTTCAGACTCCAAAAAAACTTCAGGAAATTTACATCTACAAGACCCTTATGAAAAGAATATTTTCTTTGGCAAAGGAAAAAAAAGATCTCATTCAAAGTAAGAAAATACAGACAAAAGTGAAGACTAATGAAAAAAGTAAGTGGATAAGTATAAATGAATATTTGTTATCTTGAACTGTTCATAATATCTTTCCTTTTTAATATTTTGCATACTTCCTACCTTGTATACAAAAGTAGGAGGAAGTGACATGAAATATTATTTAAGAATCTCATGACTCAGCGCCTGTGGCTCAACGGGCTAAGGCGCCAGCCAGGTACACCTGAGCTGGCAGGTTCAAATCCAGCCCCGGCCAGCCAAACAACAATGATGGCTGCAACAACAAAAAAATAGCCGGGTGTTGTGGCGGGCACCTGTAGCTCCAGCTACTTGGGAGGCAGAGACAAGAGACTCACTTAAGCCCAGGAATTGGAGGCTGCTGTGAGCTGTGATGCCACAGCACTATATCCATGGTGACAGCTTGAGGCACTGTCTCCAATAAAAAAACAAACAAACAAACAAAAAAACTCATATTTTCTGAGAAATTGCAAAAGTACTAGATTACATTAAACTACAATAAAGGAAGCCTGTTGTGCTAAGGCAACTACCAAAATCACTTTTTAAAAACCTTAACTAAAATATGTATACCTACCTAATAGAGAAGCATAATCAGAAAAATTTTCAATTAGTACAAAGAAATAAAAGACCAGTGGAGAAAGAAAGACAAAATACAAATGGGACAAATAATTAAGAAATAATAAAATAGCCAATTTAAATCCAAATACATGAAATTACATAAAATACAAGTAAGTCTAAAGCTCCAACTAAACTACGCACTTACAAAGATTACCAGATTAGATTTTCTTTAAAAACCAATGACACGAGAAAAACTTTAAACATGATAATGCAAAATGTTGAACAGAAAAAGGAGGAAAAAACATACGCCATGAACCCATTGACCAAAATAATAGTGACCTTTACTATTATCAACCAAACTATACTGCAAGACAAAAGATTCTAGAGATAAAGTGAATCATGTCATGAAAATAAAATGTTCAATCCACCAAAAAGATATAATTCCAAAAATATATATATATTGCATATAGAATTAAAATATATAATCAAATATTAATTGAAGCTAGAAACAAAAACTTTTTAAGTCACAAAATATTTGAAAAATTTAGTGTGTCTCTTTGAGTATGTGATAGAACACGATGCAAACACAGAGGAGAAACAAAAAAAAAGATGTAGAAGATTTAAATAACAAATTTGGCCTAATTGACCATTACAAAATGTCATTCCCTACAATTCTAGGATACACTTTTGTTTTCTTTCATTTTGTTTTTCCGGATTCACATGTTACATTTGGAAAGTGGACCAAATTCTGGTAAATAAAAAAAATTCTGCAAACATTTCGGAGTATGTTAATTATACAGAGCACAGTGTATTTATTGAAGCTACAAATCAATAACAAAAAGCATTAAAACATTCTCAGATGTTTGAAAATTCAACAATACTTCTCTAAACTATCCTAAAACAAAAAATTTAAAGGGAACTGGAGAATGTTTTGAATTGAATAACTGTCAAAAAAGCAACATATCAAAACTTGAGATGCAGCTAAAGTAGTTCTTTGTGAAAGATTTTACAATAAATGCACGTCATAAAAAAGAAAGCCAATCAATGATCCAAGTGTCCATTTGAAGAAGTGGAAAAAGAACAGCATATTGCATCGAAAGAAAGTATGAATAATGAAATAATGATAAGAGTACAGAAGAATAAGAAAACAAATGCATAATAGAGAAAATCAATAAAACCCAAAATTGTTTTATTGAAAAAGATGGTTAGTAGAACTGAAGAAGAAAAAGAGACAATACAAATTTCTAAATTGCAGGAACAAAAAGAAAAATATCATTACAAATTTCGAGGGCATTAAAAATAATTTAAAAGATGTGAAAAATTTAATTGCATTTAAAAATCAATGCATTTGAATAATCAGGTAAAATGAATAAAATATTTAAAAGACACATTTTACCAAATTTAACACAAAAAGGAAGAGAAAAATCTGAATAGTCCATTCAATATAATAAAATAAATCCATAATTTAAAACTTTCCTCCAAAGGAAATTCAAAAGGTACAGATATCAAGGTACAGATAGCTTTACTATTGCATTATTTCTAACATTTAAGAAATAAAAAATGCCAGTCTTAAATTCATGAAGAGACTAGAATAAAAAAGAACATTGCCCAGCTAATTTCATCAAGCCTGTGTGACCTAGACTTCTACACCTCATGAGGACATTAAAGAGAAGAAAAATTAAAGACCAATTTCTCTCATGATTATGAGTGAAAAATTTCTTTAAATATGTATCGCCAAAGCAATTCCAGCTATATTTTAAAAATTAGACATCACTACAATATTTTTCATTCCAGAATGCAATGTTTTAATATTCAAAAATCAATGTCATTCACAAAGGTAGAGTATTAATGTCTTTATATAGTGATCAAGGAAATGCCATGAAGGATATCTGTAACAGTATGATCAAAATATTTCTGAATGTATATGAACCATGCTCTGTGATTGCACCAATGTACATAATTATGATTCAATAAAATTATTAAAAAAAAAAAAAGGAGGAAAAAATATGACCACCTCAATTAACACAATTCCATTGGTAAAATTCAATGTGTTCATAGCAAATCAGAAATCGAAGGAAAAAAATCTCTTAACCTGATATAAAGTACATCTCCAAAATTCTAATACAAGAAAATTGCACTTAGCAATACAGAGAAAGATTTATTTTTTTCCATTCAGATACAAGAATAAAGATGCCTGACACCAACATCTGTAAATTATGTAACTGTGGTTCCTAACTAACACAATAGAGTGAGAAAAATGAAGAAAATGTATTAACATTGAAAAGGAAGAAATAAAATTCTCACTATTTATGATTTTTCTTTTTTTTTTTTTTTTTGTAGAAACAGAGTCTCACTTTTTCACCCGCAGTGGAGTGCTGTGGTGTCACACAGCTCACAGCAACCTCCAACTCCTGGGCTTAGGCGATTCTCTTGCCTCAGCCTCCCAAGTAGCTGGGATTACAGGTGCCCACCACAACACCTGGCTATTTTTCTGTTTTTGAAGTTGGGCAGAGGCCGGGTTTGAACCAGCTACCTTCAGTATATGGGGCCGGCGCCCTACATGATGAGCCACAGTCACCGCCCTATGATTGTATATTTACAAAAACCAAAGGAATCTACAGCAAACCATTAAAATTACGATGTGATTTTATCAAGGTTGCTAGATGTTACGGAATATATAAAAATATCATGTGTATATATGACTAAAATAATTGTAAAATGAAATTTTAAAATGATACTATTTATAATAACATTAAAATATGAACTAGGTAGAAATTAATCTATAGCTAAGTGAAAGTCTTTATGTTCAAAATAGCAAAATATTACTGAGGAATATTAAGAAATCTTAAACAGGGGGAGGGGCAAGATGGCCAACTGGAAGCAATTTCCAACAGAGGCTCCTGTCCAAAAGGAAAGATAACCTCCAGAAACTGCCCACTTGAGCTGAAGACTGGGAGCCCAGCTGAGAGAGAGAAGTGATAACTGCAGGTCACCTCTGCTGAGGCAAGCTGCTACTCCAAGTAACCAAGCTTCAGGCAAAAAATCTGAATGAAAGTCTTCCACCATTCTGAACTTCCAGGACACCTTTCCCCCATTACCTGACGCACCAGAAGCCTGACCTCCGCTGAAACTGAAGGAGGAGGACTTGAGCAGTGCCCACCCTCCCTATCTGCTGGAACAGGTGGCCCACCAGGTTAGAGACTCCAGGGCCCAACTGAGCGCCCACCAGCCCCCAGGCCAGGGACTCTGCCGGGAACCCCACTGTGCCCAACCAGGCCTCGGTCTGCCACCTGCAGCAGCCAGGAACTCCACCCAAACTCCCGTGTGGCACCGATCTGTGCTCCGCCCGGCCTCAGCCCGCCGTCTGCTGTGACCAGGGACTCTGCCAGGACCCCCGCCTGGCTCAGATCCATGCCCAAGCCTGCCACCCACAGCGGCCAGGAACTGTGCAGGGAGCCCTATGTGGCCCCGATTGCCACCCGCCTACTACTCCATAGTAGTTGGAGATTTTAATATTCCTTTAGCAGTGTTGGCTAGATCCTCCAATAAGAAGCTAAGTAAAGAAATTTTAGATTTAAACTTGATCATTCAACAACTGAATTTAACAGACATCTACAGAACATTTCATCCTAATAAAATTGAATACACATTCTTCTCATCAGCCCATGGAACATACTCCAAAATTGATCATTAGGTCAAAAGTCTAACCTCAGTAAATTTTAAAAAAACAGAAATTATTCCTTGTATCTTCTCCAACCATCATGGAATAAAAGTTGAACTCAATAACAACAGGAATCTGCATACTCATACAAAAACATGGAAGCTAAATAACCTTATGCTGAAGGATAGATGGGTCATAGATGAGATTAAGAAGGAAATCACCAAATTTTTGGAACAAAATGATGATGAAGACACACATTATCAGAACCTCTGAGATACTGCAAAGGCAGTCCTAAGAGGTAAATTTATAGCACTGCAAGCCTTCTTCAAGAAAATACAAAGAGAGGAAGTTAACAACTTAATGGGACATCTTAAGCAACTGGAGAAGGAAGAACATTCCAACCCCAAACCCAGCAAAAGAAAAGAAATAACCAAAATTAGAGCAGAATTAAATGAAATTGAAAATAAAAGAATTATACAAGAGATCAATAAATCAAAAAGTTGGTTTTTTGAAAAGGTCAATAAAATAGATAAACCATTGGTGAACCTAGCCAGGAAAAAAAAGAGTCAAATCTCTAATTTCATCAATCAGAAATGGTAAAGACGAAATAACAACAGATCCCTCAGAAATTCAAAAAATCCTTAATGAATATTACAAGAAACTTTACTCTCAGAAATATGAAAATATGAAGGAAATTGACCAATACTTGAAGATGCCACCTACCAAGACTTAGGCAGAACATAGTGGAAATGTTGAACAGGCCTATATCAAGTTCTGAAATAGCATCAACTCTAAAAAAATCTGCCTAAAAAGAAAAGCCCGGGACCAGATGGCTTCACATCATAATTCTACCAAACCTTTAAAGAAGAATTAGTACCTATATTACTAAACCTCTTCCAAAATATAGAAACAGAAGGAATACTACCCAGCACATTCTATGAAACAAACATCACCTTGATCCCTAAACCAGGGAGAGACCCAACAAGAAAAGAAAACTATAGACCAATATCACTAATGAATATTGATGGAAAAATATTTAACAAGATACTAACAAACAGAATCCAAAACACATCAAACAAATTATACACCATGACCAAGTGGGCTTTATCCCAGGATCTGAAGGCTGGTTCAATATACGTAAATCTATAAATGTAATTCAACACATAAACAAATTAAAAAACAAAGACCATCTGATTTGCTCAATTGATACAGGAAAAGCTTTTGACAATATCCAGCATCCCTTCATGATCAGAACATTTAAAAAAATTGATATAGAAGGGACATTTCTTAAACTGATAGAGGCCATCTACAGCAAATCCACAGCCAATATTGTATTGAATGGAGTTAAATTGAAACCATTTCCACTTAGATCAGTAACCAGGCAAGGTTGTCCATTGTCTCCATTGCTCTTCAACATCATAATGGAAATTTTAGCCATTACAATCAGGGAAGAAAAGGTGATCAAGGGTATCCACATAGGGTCAGAAGAGATCAAACTTTCACTCTTCGCAGATGATATGATTGTATATCTGGAAAACACCAGGGATTCTATTACAAAACATTTAGAAGTGATCAAGGAATACAGCAATATCCCAGACTAAAAATCAACACCAATAAATCTGTAGTCTTTATATACACCAACAATAGCCGAACCAAAAAAACAGTCAAG
>CAUYON010094164.1:0-11517 GCA_963573935.1 Arctocebus calabarensis | reverse complement strand
TAATTACAGAGTGGTATTCAGTTAATAAAGAAACAATTATTTCATATAAGCTGCATCAGAGACAACTGAAGATGAAAAAACCACCATCCCCATATATAACTAATTTGTGCTGTGCACCAACAAGAACCTGCTTTAAATTTCCATGCCAATGTACAACCCCATACTGTACCAGGCAAGGTTAGTGGCTATTGAAAATACCACCAGGACAGAGCTATCTAAAGACACATTCGGTAGTGTGTTAACTATACAAAAAAAGGCACTGTACAGTTTAAAAACAAATCTTACACAGCCTTACATTTCAATTTTTTTCTTTAAAAGGAGTGAGTTGTGTACAGGGGGGTTAAATGCTTTATTGGCAAGAAAAAAAACTGCACTAGAACCAACTTATTCATCATCATCTTCATCTTCCTCTCCTCTTCATCCTCTTCCTTGTCTTCATCTTCCTCCTCTTCCTTTTCCTTCTTTTTCTTGCTTTTTTCAGCCTTGACAACTCCCTTTTTTGCTGCATCAGGCTTTCCTTTAGCTTGGTAT
Source organism: Arctocebus calabarensis (assembly GCA_963573935.1). Taxonomy (NCBI): domain Eukaryota; kingdom Metazoa; phylum Chordata; class Mammalia; order Primates; family Lorisidae; genus Arctocebus; species Arctocebus calabarensis. The sequence goes on along the minus strand of CAUYON010094164.1, from coordinate 10,986 downwards.
GCAGCAATATCCTTCTCATATTTTTCCTTCAGCTTTGCAGTCTTCTTTTCATAAGGCTGCTTGTCATCGCAGCAAGTGTTATTCTACATCTCTCCCAGCTTCTTTGCAACATCACCAATGGATAGGCTGGATGTTCTCCTTTGATTTTGAGGCAATACTCAGAACAGAACAAGAAAAAGGCCAAAGGAGGCCTCTTGGGTGCGTTGGGATCCTTGAACTTCTTTTTTGTTTCCCCTTTAGGAGGGATATAGGTTTTCATTTCTCTTTCATAATGGGCCTTGTCTGCCTTTGCCATATCTTCAAATTTTCCTTTCTCTTTAGCAGACATGGTCTTCCACCTCTCTGAGCACTTCATAGAAAACTCTGAGAAGTTGACTGAAGCATCTGGGTGCTTCTTCTTGTGCTCCTCCCAACAAGTTTGCACAAAGAATGCATATGATGACATTCTGCCTCTCGACTTCTTAGGATCTCCTTTGCCCATGTTTAGTTATTTTTCCTCAGCGAGGCACAGAGTCGCCCAGTGCCCGTCCGGCTCTCACTTGCCCTGGCACTGTCTCTATGGAGCTCAATGTACTGCAATGGCTGTGAGAGCGGGAGCCAGATGCCTTTTTTTTTTTTTTTTTTAAGAGGCAGAGTCTCACTTTGTCACTCTCAATAAGTGCAGTAACGTCACAGTTCACAGCAACCTCCAGCTCTTGAGCTTACGTGATTCTTTTGTCTCAGCCTCTCAAATAACTACAGGCACCCACCACAGTGCCCGGCTATTTTTCTGTTGCAGTTTGGCCAGGGCTAGGTTTGAACCCACCACCCTCGTTATATGGGGCCAGCCCCCTACTCACTGAGCCACAGGTACCACCCTTGAATTCAACTTTTATTCCATGGTGGTCCAAGAAGCTGCAAGGAATAATTTCTTTTCCTTTAAATTTACTGAGGTTAGACTTGTGACCTAAGATGTGATCAATTTTGGAGTATGTTCCATGGGCTGATGAGAAGAATGTGTATTCAGTTTTGGTAGGATGAAATATTCTGTAGATGTCTGTTGACTCCAATTGTTGAATGGTTAAGTTTAAGTCTAAAATTTCTTTCTTTCTTTTTTTTTTTGATTGGGGCCGGGTTTGAACTCGCCACCTCTGGCATATGGGACTGGCGCCCTACTCCTTTGAGCCACAGGTACCACCCAAACTCTGAAATTTCTCTGCTTAGCTTCTTTTGGAGGATCTGTCCAACATTGCCAAAAGAGCGTTAAAATTTCCGACTATTAAAAAAAAAAAAATTGGACGGCGCCTGTGGCTCAAGGAGTAGGGCGCTAGCCCCATATGCCAGAGGTGGTGGGTTCAAACCCAGCCCAGCCAAAACCTGCAAAAAAAAAAATTTTTTTTTTCTGACTATTATGGTGTTGGAAAAAATCAAGTTGCTCATGTCTGTTAGAGTCCCTTTTATAAATTGAGGCGAATTCTGGTTGCGTGCATAAATGTTAAAATTGAAATCTTATGTTGCATGTTACCCATAACAAATATGAAGTGACCATCCTTATTTTTCCTTACTTTGGTTGGTTTAAAGCCTGTTGTGTCTGTGAATATAATTGCAACACCTGCTTTTTTCTGATTTCCATTTGCCTGAAATATAGATGACCATCCCTTCCCCTGAGACTATATTTATCTTTTAAGGTAAGATGAGATCTTTGTATGCAGCAGATATCTGGCCTGAGTTTTTGTATCCAGTCAGCCAACCTGTGCGTCTTTAGAGGGCAATTTAGGCCATTCAGATTAATTGAGAATATTGATAAGCCTGGTAGAATTTTGGGTATCGAGTTTTTCAAAAGTCCTTTAACAAGTGGACATTTTTAATCCTTTTGCCACTGTGGAAGTTGGAATTTGGTCAAAAGTTTACAAGTGAGTTTACCTTTTTTTTAGTTTTGTTTTGAGATAGAGCTTCAAGCTGTCACCCTGGATAGTGTGCTATGGCATCACAGCTCACAGCAATCTCCAATTCCTGGGCTCAAGCAAGTCTCTTGCCTCCGCCTCCCAAGTAGCTGGGACTACAGGCGCCCGCCACAACGTCCAGCCATTTTTTGGTTGCAGCCATCATTGTTGTTTGGCAGGTCTGGGCTGGATTCGAACCCGCCAGCTCAGGTGTACGTGGCTAGCGCCTTAGCCCATTGAGCCATAGGCGCTGAGCCTTTTTTTTTTTTTTTTTTTGCCCTCAGTAGAGTGCCGTGGTGTCCCACAGCTCACAGCAACCTCCAACTCCTGGGCTTAGGCAATTCTCTTGCCTCAGCCTTCCAAGTAGCTGGGACAATAGGCGCCCACCACAATGCCTAGTGATTTTTCTGTTTTGCAGTTCGACCGAGGCTGGGCTTGAACCCACTACCTTCGGTATATGGGGCCTGCACCCTACTCCATGAGCCGCGTTTGTGGTGGAGGATTGCACTGGTCATTATGGAAAACAGCTCTAAGAATATCCTGGAGAGCTGTTTTAGTTATGGCAAATTTCTTCCACATGTGAATGTCATTAAAGTATTTAATTTCTCCATCATAAATGAAACTCAGTTTCTCTGGATACAAAATCCTGGGTTGAAAGTTACTTTGTTTTAGGAGATTAAAAGTCAGTGACCACCCTCTTCTAGCTTGAAAGGTTTCAGCAGAGAGATCTGTAGTCATTCTAATGTTCTTCCCCTTATAGATTATGGTTTTCTTCTGTCTAGCTGCTGGTAGAATTTTCTCCTTTATTTTAATTTTGGCAAAGTTAATTATAATGTGCCTAGGAGATGTCTTATTCAGGTTGAGTCATGCTCGGGTTCTGAAACTGCTATCTGAATTTCAGAATTTCTTGGCATGTCTGGGAAATTCTCCTTCATTGTCTCATGAGGAAGAGCATCTGTGCCTTTTGAAGGTACCTCATTGCCTTCAGGAATTCCTATAAGGTGAATATTAGTTTCCTTTGAATTATTCCAGAGATCTCTGAGAGAATGCTCTGTTTTTGCTCTCCACTTCTCTTCCTTTTTGAGTGTTTCAGAGCATTCAAAAACTTTGTCTTCAGTGTCAGATTTCCTTTCTTCTGCCTGCTCCATTCTGTTACTGAGGGATTCTACTGTATTTTTTGGATCTTTGAGAGCTAAAAATTCTTGTCTCAATGTATCTAAATCTTTGGTGATTCATTGAATTCATTGAATTCTTGAGACAACTTTTGAAATGCTCCTTGAATTTCTAATTCCAACTTTACCTCCATTCTCTTAATCTTATTTGCAATCCAAATTCTGAATTCGATTTCTGCCATTTATCTCAGCCATTTATTTATGAATGAGATCTTCAGTTGTGTCTGCCATGTTGTTCCTTGGGGGAGTTGATCTACTCTGGTTATTCATGTTACTGGAGTTTTTCCGCTGATTCCACCCCATGATTATTTAACACCTTTTGGCTAGATGAATAGATAAGGTGAAGTTGGGTTGGAGGCTCTTAGAGTAGTGATTAACCAACCCTTTGCCTAAGAACTGGGACTGGTGTCTGTACCTTTTCCCCTAGAGCATTGCAAAGGACCCGCATAGTGCTATGGCCTGAGACACTGTGGACCTGCTTGGTGTGGTGGGGCTAAGTGTCTCTGTCTTGTTTTCATCTAGTCTCTGTCCTACCCTTGTGAATCAGTTACTGTAGGTTGAAGTCTCAGCTGTGGAGAAATACCAGCAATTAAGTCACCCCGCCCCCCATGGGCAACAACTGGAAAAGGAAAATCAAACCTTCCCACAACCACACACCCAGGGTACCACTTTGGATAGTCCTCAGGTGATTGGCCCAGTTCAAGAGGTCCAAATCAATTGTCCCAGTCAGCACCGGTCTCAGGTGGGAGAGTTGAAAAAGTCTCCGGCAACTAGATAGCAACTATCTGCTGGCAGCTCAAGTATGACTTGCTCTGGTGCTCCGTGAGGTCAGAAGGACCCACCCAGCAAATCAATTAGTCTGGGACGGTTGATGCCTCCTTCCCCACCTTGCACCTCTGTCACACCCAGTCACTGGTAACCCCACAGGGCTGTGACCCAGTTCCCTCCAATGAGCAGATGCTCCAGGCATTTGTGCTTGCCTGAGCCACAGGGAGATCTAGATCTATGTCTCCTCTGCCAGGCCGCCGCTGTCTGCCACTATGCAGCAGGGGCAGCTGAGGCCTGACAACCTCAGATGCTTAATGGAGGCTGGGGTGGTTCCCTCAGTGCCGTCCCTGTCCCTGACTGATGTCGCTGACAGAACAATTTTGCAGAATTTCTTTCTGTCTTGGCTATATTCCCCTGCGGACCAGATGCTGTTTGAGTTCACAGAAACTGCGACTCAGCTCTGGTCTGTGCCGCTGCCCAGAGCTGGCGGATCTGTCTTGGCCGCGGTCTATGTTGGGGTAGGCATGGTTAGAGCTCACATTCAGCTCTCAATTCCAGCCTCTACCCGCCTGCATTTGTCTCAGCTATGATCCCCTGAGTGCCAGGTGCTTCTTAGGCTCACTAAAGCAGTCCTTCTGGCTCAGCCCCACCCTGGGAGTATGCCATCTCTGCACGAGGGTATTCTAGTCCCCTTGCCAGCTGTGCTCGGCCCAGGCAGGTACCACCTCAGGTATACCCTTTACTCACAGGGCCTGCATTTCTATCCCAGATCTGTTCCGCCAGTGGCTGCCACTGGAGAAGATGCCTGGCTTCCTCTGGTTGCCCAGAAAATCAGGGAGTATCTCTCCAAAATACCCCCAGGGGAGTGAACCCTATTGTTCCCACCACTGCCGCTGCCGCTCTGGGCCACAGGCCACTGCCTCTTCCTCTCCCACACGGTTCCTTCAGTTCACTGTCTTCTCTTTACTCCTGTGCCACAGAATTAGCTCAGACCAGCAACAGCCCATGCACTGCCCACACCTCTTAAGAAAATGCCCAAGAATCTGGACTCCATGGGGCACAGGCTTCCAGACCTTGGGGTGAGAGTGGAGGGGAGTGCTAGAAGTTCAGAATTCCAGGTAGAGAATATATACAGTTTTATACAATTTTATGCCTGGTGGGAGAGTGCCATGGCACATTCGTAAGTCCTCTCTAGAGAAGGAGTTCTGGTTTTTAGAGAGTTTCTCCTGTGGGATAAAATAGCAGGGGATCTGAACTCTGCTTGCTTGTTTGTATAGAGTATGTTGTGAGCCGTTCTCATGGGGGAGGGGACTCCTGTCTGTTTGGTGATGGATTTTGTTCCTATTGTTTGTTTCCTTAGGGTCGCAGCTCACCTCAGCAGGGTTGAAGTGTGTTCTTCAGTCTTCTCTCTTGGCTCAGCTACAAACCATTGGCTTACTTGCTAAACTTCTGTCCTTTATCTCTCCTTCTGAACAGGAGCCTCTGTGGAAAGCTGGCTCCAGTTGGCCTTCTCTCTTTCACCCCCTAGTTTTTCTATTTTTAGTAGAGACAGGGTCTTGCTCTTGCTCAGGCTGGTCTTAAACTTGTGAGCTCAAGTAGTCTACACACATTGGCCTCCCAGAGTGTTAGGATTACAGGTATGAGCCACTGTTCCCAGCTTTAAACCAACTCTTGCTGTAGTTGTCCTGGTTAGTATATAGGGGTATTGCACTATGCTTTTAGTTTGCATTACCGTGATGACTGATGAGATTGTGTACATTTGGCTCGGCGCCTGTGGCTCAACCGGCTAAGGCACCAGCCACGTACACCTGAGCTGGCGGGTTCGAATCCAGCCCGGGCCCGCCAAACAACAATGACAGCTGCAACCAAAAAACGGCCGGGCATTGTAGCGAGCGCCTGTAGTCCCAGCTACCTGGGAGGTGGAGGCAAAAGACTTGCTTGAGCCCAGGAATTGGAGGTTGCTGTGAGCTGTGATGCCTCAGCACTGTACCCAGGGTGATAGCTTAAGGCTCTGTCTCAAAAAAAAAAGAGATTGTGTACATTTTAAATATTTATTGGCTATTAGATTTCCTCTTTTTGTGAGGTGCCTGTTCAAGTCTTTCCCCCCTTTAAAAAAAAAAAACTGAGTTGGGGCAGCACCGGGGGCGAATCAAGTAGGGCACCGGCCCCCTATACCAAGGGTGGTGGGTTCAAACCTGGCCTTGGTTGAACTGCAAAACAGGAAAATAGCCGGGCGTGTGGTGGGTGCTTGTAGTCCCAGGTACTCAGGAGGCTGAGGCAAGAGAATCACCTAAGCCCAGGAGTTGGAGGTTGCTGTGAGCTGTGTGATACCACAGCACTCTACTGAGGGCGATAAAGTGTGACTCTGTCTCTACAAAAAAAAAAAAAACAACTGAGTTTTATGTTTCTTGTAGTGGTGTAGTTTTTTTTTCTGGATAGCAGTTCTTGTCAGCTATATGTATTATAAAGATCCTGTTTCTGATTTGCTTGTGTGTTGTGGAGAGCTTTGGATTTTTACTGCCAGGTTAATGAACTGCTCAATTGCTACCTTAAACATGGGAGATAAGAGCTGCTTTTGGTCAGTGTTGGGGATGGTTCCTCCATTGGGGAGAGTGGATTCGACACTGGTAAAGTATGCCTTATTGGGTCTCTGTGAAGAGTTTGAAACTGACTTTATTCTTTCTTGGGTTTCAGGTCGTGGATTCACAGATAAAGTAGATCGACTAAAACTGGCAGAAATTGTGAAGCAAGTGATAGAAGAGCAAACCACGTCCCATGAGTCCCAATAATGACAGCTTCAAAAAAATTTTTTAATATTTTGAAAAATTATTCTGTAATATATAAAGTAATTTTTATGTAAATTAATAAATCATTTCATTTCCAAGTTGATTAAAGTTGCTATATAGATTTTAGGTATAGGATCTAGTAATAGTACAGTTATTATTTCTTTTTAAGAAAAGCTCTGTTCCTACAGATATATTGTAATTTTAAGACTGTTTAGTCTTATATTTGTAAGATGACAGATGGTATTATCAGGCAAGATTATTTTATTTGTAACAAAGATAACTCACTAGAGGGAGATAAAGGACCAACTTTACTGACCTTTCTGCTTAGGAAACAGTTAAATCAAGTAATGTGGAATCTGGATTCATTTGCCCTCTATATTTATTTTCTGTACCATTGGTAGATTAGCTCTGGTATTAATATACATTTTTGTGTATCAGTCATTGCATACTGCCTGCTATATGGAATCCACACTTGGGCCTGCAGACCCCATTCCCATGATAGAAGAGGAGAGAACTCATTTGTCTCTAATTCCCTAAAGTGGAAACATTTCTTTTTTGTCATGTTTGTTAAAAGAGTATTGGTGTGATTCTTAAATCTAATGGGATTCTCTTTTGAGTTTATTCTTCACATGTTTAACCAGAGCTTCCCTTTCCCTTTCCATGAGGTCCCACTTTGTCCTCTCCCCTCCCTTATAACACTTACCAGCTCCATTGTGTCTTATTTACGTTCCCTGTTCCTCTGGCCCTCTTGTTGATGATTTTTCTGAGAAAGTTAATGTAATTTAAACATGACCATTGGACTAGCATGTAAGATGTTCTCGGGTTTTATTTCTTTTTTCTTCCCTTAAAGCTGCCTTATGTTGGCATCCCATGGGCTTCATGTATTTTATTCATTATTCTTTATTTTCAGGAAGCATGGTTCTGGCGTAGGAAGCAGGTGTGTGAATGAAAAGTAAGGCTTGGTGCTTTTTCTAGTTTTCTTTTGGGCATATGGGCTTCCATAACAAACTGGTTTGGGTTGTTTTTTTAAGCAGGTTTTAGTGGGTACCCATGTTGGTAAAGAGAAGAGCTAATAAGCACAATCCAAGTCCTGGAGCAGAGTAATAGGATTAGGAGCCTGTTATTCAGTTTCATCCTGTCACATTCTCTTTGATCAAAATTGATCCCACAGAACTAACTTCTCACTTCTCCACTATGCTGAGTGTATCTTCAGGGTGACATTTGGCTGGTATGAACTATGTGTATGACTGACTATAGGAATATATAATAAAAACAAATAATCTTTTAAGAATTACTTTATTATGGCTCGGCGCCTGTGGCTGAAGTGGCTAAGGCGCCAGCCACATACCTCTGAGCTAGCACGTTTGAATCCAGCCTGGGCCCTCCAAACAGCAATGATGGCTGCGACCAAAAAATAGCCAGTCATTGTGGCAGGCACCTGTGGTCCCAGCTACTTGAGAGGTGAAGGCAGGAGACTCTCTTGAGCCTAGGAGTTGGAGGTTGCTGTGAGCTGTGATGCCACAGCACCCTACCCAGGGCAACTGTCAGAAGCTCTGTCTCAAAAAAGAAAAGAATTACTTTATTATATTGGTTCCCCTTTTTCGTGGAGAAATTATAATTCGAGGCATTTTTGGAGTTAAGGTTCATTAATTTTAGGTGACTGATAACTGTTATAAATGGATACCCCTATAAGAGAAATTAATACTTTTCAAAATGGCAAAATCTGAAAGGCAACAGAAAAAGGTTTTAATTCACCAACTAGAAAACTTAGCTGAGAGTTGCATTAAGGGCCTATTCTGTTTTTCAGAGAAGTGTAATCTTATAAGATCACTTCTTGCATTTAGGAAAAACTTTGTACTTTTTTTTTCTTGCACTTGTTTTTATATTGTTTGAATACCTATAGTTTTCTTGTCTTTTTTTTTGAGACAGAGCCTCAAGCTGTCACCCTGGGTAGAGTGCTGTGGCATCACAGCTCACAGCAGCCTCCAATTCCTGGGCTCAAGCGAGTCTCTTGCCTCTGCCTCCCAAGTAGCTGGGACTACAGGCGCCCGCCACAACGCCTGGCCATTTTTTGGTTGCAGCCATCATTGTTGTTTGGTGGGCCCAGGCTGGATTCGAACCCGCCAGCTCAGGTGTACGTGGCTGGCACCTTAGCCCACTGAGCCACAGGCGCCGAGCCTAGTTTTCTTGTCTTAATTAAGGACAGAGGTTCAGTCTTCCAAGGGGAGATAAAGTCAGCGATTACCTTTGTTAACGCTGTTTTTTCTTTAAAGGGATCTTCTAGCATACCCAGTCTACCATTAACTTCTCAAATTTGTTATTTGGGTAACTTCTTTTTTTTTGGTTACAGCCGTCATTGTTGTTTGGCGGGCCCAGGCTGGATTCGAACCCGTCAGCTCAGGTGTATGTGGCTGGCGCCTTAGCCCACTGAGCCACAGGCACCGAGCCTATTTGGGTAACTTCTTAAGGCTCAGGATGACTTTTTTTATCCCCTTAATTTGTGTTAAATTTTAGATATCTAAAATAATACTACCTTTTATTCTGAGCATCAGTTGCCTGTGTTTCAGCCACTTCAGGCTGAATGCATCCAGTCCCCAAAATGAATTTTGTGTCCAGACATGTCCAAATGAGCACCATGCTGGAAGTTTACGAATACTGTGGGATGCCTCAGTTGTTTTAACTCAGAAGTGCATCCTGCTCTGGACAGAGCTCCTTGAAAAACCATTAACTTTGGCGAGGCACCCATAATACAGTAGTTACTGTGCCAGCCACATACGCTGGTGGGTTTGAACCCAGCCCAGGCCAGCTAAACAACAATGACAACTGCAACAAAAAATAGCCGGGCTTGTTATGGGCACCTGTAGTCTCAGCTCCCTGGGAGGCTGAGGCAGGTGAATCACTTAAGCCCAAGAGTTTGAGGTTGCAGTGAGTTGTGACGCCATGGCACTCTACCAAAGGCAACATAGAAATTAACTCCTAAGGAACCTAGCACTATTTGGTTTTCAAAGTGGAGTGTCGTTTGTGTATTCCTAGGCCAGTAGTAAATTCTGCTTTAACATACCAGTCAAGGCTCAGTGCCTATGGCTCAAGCGGCTAAGGCACTAGCCACATATACCTGAGTTGGAGAGTTTAAATCCAGCCGGGCCCGCCAAACAACAGTGATGGCTGAAACCAAAAAATAGCTGGGCATTGTGGCAAGTGCCTGTAGTCCCAGCTACCTGGGAGGCGGAGGCAGGAGAATTGCTTGAGCTTAGGAGTTGGAGGTTGCTGTGAGCTTTGATGCCATGGCCCTCTACCCAGGGTGACAGTTTGAGGCTCTGTCTCAAAAAAAAAAAAAACCAGTCAAGTTTGCTATTAATGCAAAATTTGCACGTAACTGGAGGTGAAACCATATCTTCCTTCCTATAGGTGTTAGGTGTTTGTGGCCTAACACCTATACCTGTGAAAACTTAACGTTATAAAAGAACAGTTTTTGCAAAGCATTAGGTTATAATTTCCAGTTTTCCTACATGATTTGCTAACTCTCTGTTTATTAAACCATTACTTACCATGCAAATACCTTGATAGTTTGCCACAGTTATAAGTCTGGTTGATATAGTACAACTTTTGTATCTTTCTGGCTAATTTATTGTATAAGCGTGGGACAATGTCTGTCAGATATGTATCATTTTAAACATAAATAGGAAGAATTGCTTTCTTTTTTTTTTTTTTTATTTGAGACATAGTCTCACTATATCACCCTCAGTAGAGTGCTGTGGCGTCACAGCTCACAGCAACCTCCAACTCTTGGGCCTAAGCTATTCTCTTGCCTTAGCCTCCCAAGTAGCTGGGACTACAGGCACCTGCCACAACGTCCAGCTATTTTTTTTTTTTTTGGTTGTAGGCCCATTGTTGTTTGGCAGGCCCCGGGCTGGGTTTGAACCTGCCAGCTCCAGTATATGTGGTTGGCGCCCAAGCTGCTGAGCTGCAGATGCCAAACTAGAAGAATTGCTTTCTAAAAAGAGTTTATGTTGCTTATATTCATTCGAGAAAGAATAAATTAAAGGTGGGTGGCGCCTGTAGCTCAAGGAGTAGGACACCAGCCCCATATGCCGGAGGTGGCAGGTTCAAACCCGACCCCAGCCACAAAACAAAACAAAACAAAACAAAACACAATGAAGAATAAATTAAAGGAATAGTAGGTCACTGTTGTTCAAAGAAGAAGATTAAAATCAGCTCGTGTGTGTGTATGTGTGCATGTATTTGCTGAAGAAAATGTGTTTCAATTGAAAAATTGGTTACTGCATTTTAATTATATTTTTATTTATTTAGAAACTAGAGTGTTCTTTCATTATTGAT
>CAUYON010094162.1:0-11627 GCA_963573935.1 Arctocebus calabarensis | reverse complement strand
CACAGCTCACAGCAACCTCCAATTCCTGGGCTCAAGCGAGTCTCTTGCCTCTGCCTCCCAAGTAGCTGGGACTACAGGCGCCCGCCACAACGCCTGGCCATTTTTTGGTTGCAGCCGTCATCGTTGCTTGGTGGGCCCAGGCTAGATTCGAACCCGCCAGCTCAGGTGTACGTGACTGGCGCCTTAGGCCGCTGAGCCACAGGCGCAGAGCTGATTCTTTCTATTTTTAATAGAGCCAGAGACTCACTCTTGCTCAGGCCGGTCTTACTCTTCACCTCAAGTGTCCCTCCTGTCTTGGCCTCCCAGGTGTGAGCCACTGTGTTCAGCTAATGTCCTTGTTTTTTAGAAGATACGGGGTGAGGTTTCATAGTATTTCAACAAAATCAAGAAAGTACTCTTTTTTTTTTTTTTTGAGACAGAGCCTCAAGCTGTCACCCTGGACAGAGTGCTGTGGCATCACAGCTCACAGCAACCTCCAATTCCTGGGCTCAAACGAATCTCTTGCCTCCACCTCCCAAGTAGCTGGGACTACAGGCGCCCGCCACAACGCCCGGCCATTTTTTGGTTGCAGCCGTCATTGTTATTTGGCAGGCCCTGGGGCTGGATTCGAACCCACCAGCTCAGGTGTACGTGGCTGGTGCCTTAGCCAGTTGAGCCACAGGCACCGAGCCCAAGAAAGTACTCATACAGTAGAACTTCTCTCAAGTTAAGGAGCTGGTCAACATACGGAGGTGGTCAACATAAGGAACTAGGCCTACCATACCCTGAGTACATGGGTACGTCTGGTCTATGAAAATTAGGTCAACTTCAGGAGGTGTTCAACTAAGGAGGTTCTACTGTATTTGAATGTATAAATGTACACAGATACCAGTATATATACTTGTATATAAATAGAATAAAGAAGCAAATGTGGCAATTTCTTTAAAACTGATGAATCTAGATGAAGGGCATATGGATTTTCATGATAGTACACGGTACTTACACTTTTTTTTTTTGCAGTTTTTTGGCGGGGGCTGGGTTTGAACCAGCCACCATCCAGCGTCTTACTCCTTGAGCCACAGGTGCCACCCGGTACTTATACTTTTTAATGGGTTTGCCGTCTTTCAAAGTCAGTAGTGTTTGGCAGGACAAAGATAGCCAAACCCAACTGCCTTCTTAAAAAAAAATTTTTTTTTTCTTTATTAAATGGCATCAATTTTTTTAAAAAACAGAACTGGAAACTTAAACTCTGTATTAAATTTTTAGATTGTTCAAAGGCCTTTTTTTTTTTTTTTTTTTTTTTGAGATTTTTGGGCTCAAAGCTTGAGGATGGCCACTCAGGATTACAGATTCTAGTTGTCCTGAAATATACACTACCCCAGAGGACTTTAAACTTTATTATAAATCTTAGGGAATACTTTTTTTTTTTTTTTGCAATTTTTGGCCAGGGCTGGGTTTGAACCCGCCACCTCCAGTTTGTGGGGCTAGCACCCCACTCCTTTGAGCCACAAGCGCCCCTTAAGGAATACATTAAAAAACTACTAGAACTAAAAAATGAGTTCAGCCAGGTTGCAGGATACATGAAAATCAATTGTATTTTTATACACTAGCAACCTGAAATGAAATCAAGATAATTCCACCAGAAAACAATACAAATGTTAGGAATCAATTGAACATTGGAAGTGCAATCCCTACGCACTGAAAACTACAAAACACTCCTAAATAAAAAGCTAAATAAGTGGCACCTGTAGCTCAGTCCGCAAGGGTGCCAGCCACATCCACCACATCCACATCCATGAAAATTAGGTCAACTTCAGGAGATGTTCAACTAAGGAGATTCTACTGTATTTGAATGTATAAAATGTATACATATACCAGTATACATACTTGTATATAAATAGAAGAAGCAAATGTGGCAATTTCTACACATTTAGGGTGGCAGGTTTGAAACTGACCTGGGTCTGCTAAGCAACAATTAACAACTCCAACCAAAAAATAGCCAGGCGTTGTGGTGGGTGCCTGTAGTCCCAGCTGCTTGGGAGGCTGAGGCAAGAGAATCTCTTAAGCCTGAGAGTTGGAAGTTGCTGTGAGCTGTATTATCAAAGCACTCACCAGGGCAACAGCTTGAGACTGTCTCAAAACAAACAAACAAACAAAAACAAATAAATGGAGAGACATTCTCTGTTCATGGATCAGAACTTAATATTGTTAAGTTGGCAATATTCCCCCTATTAAACTCAGCTGGCCTTTTCCAGAAACTGACAGGCTAAACCTAAAATCATACAGAAATGCAAGCAACCCAGAATAGCCCCCTAAAATATTGAAAAAGAACAAAATTGGAGGACTCCCACTTCCTGATTTCAGAACTCTCTATAAACAAATAGACTGCCTAATGATTAAACATCTGTCCATTTCTGGGACAGTACTTTATATATTTTGCATATATTTTTAAGTTTTTTTGTTGTTGTTTTGAGACAGAGTCTCACTTTGTCGCCCTTGGTGAAGTACCGTGCTGTCATAGCTCACAGCAACATCAAACTCTTGGGTTCAAGCCATTCTCTTGCCTCAGCCTCCCAAGTAGCTGGGACTACAGGTGTCCACCAAAACACCTGGCTATTTTTAGAGGAGGATTCTAGCTCTGGCTCAGGCTGGTCTTGAATCTGTGATCCAGGCAATCCACCTGCCTCTGCCTCCCAAGTACTGGGATTATAGGAGTGAGCCACTGCGCTTGGTTCTATTTTTAAGTTACTGTAAAACACACACTAAAGTTGCCATTTTAACCATTTCAAATCAGTTCAGTGGCATTAAATAATAATTCTTATTGTGGCTGGGCGCCTGTAGCTCAAGCAGGCGCCAGCTACATACACCAGAGCTGGTGGGTTCGAATCCAGCCCAGGACTGCACAACGACAACTACAAGCAAAAAATAGCTGGGCGTTGCGGTGGGCGCCTGTAGTCCCAGCTTCTTGGGAGACTGAGGCAAGAGAATCGCTTAAGCCCAGCAGTTGGAAGTTGCTGTGAGCTGTGATGCCACAGCACTCTATCCAGGGCTACAGCTTAAGGCTCTGTCTCAAAAAAAAAAAAAAAAAAGAAAAAGAAATTCTCATTGTAAGGGGTGGTGCCTGTGGCTCAGTGAGTAGGGCACCAGCCCCATATACTGAGGGTGGTGCGTTCGAACTCAGCCCCGACCAAACTGCAACAAAAAATAGCCAGACGTTGTGGTGGGCACCTGTAGTCCCAGCTACTCAGGAGGCTGAGGCAAGACAATCACCTAAACTCAGGAGTTGGAGGTTGCTGTGAACTGACGCTACTGTACTCTACCGAGAGCGATAAAGTGAGATTCTGTCTCTAAAAAAAAAAAATAATAATTCTTATTGTGCAAACATTGCCCCTATTCATCTCCACAACATTTTCATCTTCTCAAATTGAAAAATCTGTACCCATTAAAGACTAACTCCTCACCCTCCTCAGCCTCTGGTAACCACCATTCTACTTTCTGTTGCTATGAATTTGACTGTTGTCAGGTACTGCATATAAGTAGAATCATACAATATTTATTCTTCTGTGGCCCAATGGGTAGGGCGCTGGTCCCATATGCTGAGGGTAGCAGGTTCAAATATGGCCCTGGCAGAACTGCAAAAAAATAGCCGGGCGTTGTGGCGGGTGCCTGTAGTCCCAGCTACTCAGGAGACTGAGGCAAGAGAAACGCCTAAGCCCAGGAGGTGGAGGTTACTGTGAGCTGTGTGACACCACAGCACTCTACTGAGGGCGATAAAGTGGGGCTAAATAAATAACAATTTGTTCTTTTGTGTCTAGCTTCTCTCGTCTAGCATAATGTCTTCAAGGTATAGATATCCATGATACACCATGTAGCAGAATTTCATTGTTTTAAGCCTGAATAATGTTATTACACTGTATTTATGTATCACATTTATCTGTTCATTCCTGGATGAAGATTTGGGTTGTTGCCACCTTTTGGCTATTGTTAATAAAGCTGCTATGAATGTTGGTGTATAAATACCTGATCAAGTCATTGCTTTTTTTTTAACGAGTCACGATCTTGCTTAGTCACCCAGGCTGGAGTGCAATGGCCTGATCATAGCTCAGTGCAAACATAAACTCCAGGGTGCAAGTGATCCTCCCTCAGCTTCCCAAGTCACTGGGATTCCAGGCATACAGCACCAGGCCTGGCTGATTTTATTTATCTTTTGTTGAGATAGGATCTTACTACATTGCCTGGAACTCTCCAAGTCCTAGCCCCATGCAATCTTGCCTCCTTCTCCCCAAATGCTGGGATTACAAGTGTGAACCACTGTGCTTGGCCTCAGTTCTTGTGTATGTGTATATGGTAGAACCCCCATAGTTGACCACCTCCCTACATCGACCACTCCCTCAAGTTGACCTAACTTTCATAGACTGGACATGCACCACATGTACCTATTAGTACAATAGGCCTAGTTCCTTATGTTGACCACTTCCATATGTTGATCAGTTAAAGTCCCTTGGGTGGTCACCTTCTAGAGGTCCTACTGTATTGACTTAGAATGGATTTGCTAGGTCATTTCTCAGGAATGGGCAGACTGTTTTCCATAGTGGCTATACCATTTTACATTCCCACCGGCAACACACAAGGATTCCAATTTCTCCACATCCTTGCCAATATTTCTATAATATTTTCCGATAATTTTTAACCATTTGCTTTAAGTATATTTTTGCTGGAACTCTGTAGCTGCAGATTCAGGCTAATTCTAATTATGGAAAATGTCTGCCATAAAAAAATAATTGGAAAAGTCCTCCCTGGCAAAATCAAGCAGTCAAAACAGATTTACCTTGTGTTGGAAGAAGTCTGTGTTCATTTTATACATGTTTCCAGAAAAACCATCTCACTTCTCAATTTTAAGACAAGCACAGCTGTGTCATGCTTTTGCTGCCTGGAAGAAATAAAATACTGCCATTCTCAGTATTTCTTCCTAATACTCTCTCTGCTTTACTTTCCAAGGGTTCTCTCTCGGGATTGGTGGATTATCTGACAGTCGTGAGATGAAAGACGTTATGTCTTTATAAGCCAAAACTGTTTCACATTGTCCCTTTACTTGGCAACCAGGAAGTTTTTGCGCCTAGGAACATTGTGCCTCGTTAATATCTAAGATGTATAAGAAGTACATGATTCTTTTGCAAGTGGGAGAATGGTGATTGTGAAGAGGGAAGTGAGGAGGGGATTCTGAAGGGAAAAACCATGAGGACAGAGGAAAAAAATTGGCGATGTTAACTCTCTTAAAAAACCTATGTGCCCATCTACAACCTAGAGCGTCCTCGTTTATCCTAAGGGTTATGTGTATTGCAGTTTAAAGAAGGCTGCTGTAATTTATCACTCCTTCCCCTCAAACAAGACATTATTACTTTATGTAGTCTGTGATGCTTAGTATTCCCCATGTTTTCATCAACAGGATCTGCTTTTAGTTGTAATTCCCTTTTAGAATTGCCTTCGGTGAGGCTCTGTTGATGGTAAACTAATCTTTTCTGAAGCTATCTCCAAAGTTGTCTTAATTTCAAAATTTTTCTAACATAAAAGTAATATTTTAAATAACATACTATAGGGGAAAAACAAAATAAAAAGCTCAGACCTTATGAGTCATCACAAGAGATAATCTCCATCCTCTGGGTTCTGAAACTGCACACAAATTGTAGATAATTAGAGCTGTAACTTCTCTGTCCATACTGACTCTATCGGTCTTAGGAATTCTACAATTTTGCAATTTTTGCAATAAATAAGGCCCAAATTCCCTTGGTTTGCTAACGAGCAGGTCAATATATTTTCTGTATTATTTACTTGCATAGAACTTTAGTTTCAAAATGTTCCACATGCAACTCAAAATGCTCTTTCGTAAATGATAAAAGCTGGTTTTATTTATTCCTTGGGTGGCACCTGTGACTCAGTGAGTAGGGCACAGGCCCCATATACTACAGGTGGTGGGTTCAAACCCAGCCCCAGCCAAAAACTGCAAAAAGAAAAAAAAGCTTCCTTATAAGCAATTCTTGTTCTTAGTATTCAAAATATTGTTGAATAAATAAATGTATTTGTATTAATATATATGAGTTAGAACAGTCAACTTCCTCACGCCATTCATTTTGCTAAATAAAGGTAGGGAGAAGTATATCCCACCTCCAGACACAAGAGTAATGTTGCTTCATCTGTGAGCAGGGAAAGTGGTCTGAAGTCAGGCTGGTTTCTGGCCTTGATTATACCACTGAGCTAGGACTTCTTCCTTACCAGCTGTGGGGCTGCTAGGGATAGAAGGGAAAAGAAGAGCTGGGAGGGGGCCAACTCCCTTCACCAGTCTGGATCATACAGAGCAACCTACTTTAATATTTCAGACTCCAATAGACTGGAGTAAGATTTCACATGAAAATAGCATTCTTTCTTTACTTCAAAAGAAAAAAAGTTTGAAAACCACTGGATTTGAGACTCTAAGATATCCATATGTAATTTATTAATTTTTTTTTATAGAGGAAACTGGCCCTTTAAAAATTATTTTATTTTTCTTAAGTGACAGAGTCTCACTCTGTCACCCAGGCTGGAGTATAGGGTATAATCATAGTTCACAGTAACCTCGAACTCCTGGGATGAAGCAATCCTCCTGCTTCAGCCTCCCAAATAGCTAGGGTTACAGGAATATGTCACCATGCCTTGCTCTAATTTTTGTTTTTTAAATTTTTTGTAGAGACAGGGTCTTGCTCTGTTTTCTAGGCTGGTCTTGAACTCATGGCCTCAAGGGATTTTCCCACTTTGGCCTCCCAAAGGTGTTTGTTTTTCTTTTAACTTTTTGTAGAGACAGGATCCCCTTCTGTTTCCCAGGGTGGTCTTGAACCATGGAACAAGCGATCCTCCCACTTTGGCATCCCAAAGTGCTGGGATGACAGGTGTGAGCCATTGTGCCCAGCTGATTAACTTATTTGAGATAGGGTCTCACTCTGTTACCCAGGCGGGAGTGCAGTGGTGTGACTGCAGCCTTGAACTCCTGGGCTCAAGCAATCCTCCTGCCTCAGCCTCCTGAACAGCCTAGACTACAGGGGCAAGCTACCAGAACTTGAAGCTGTATGTATTTAAATCACATCTTTGATGTCAGTTAACTAAGTTTTCAAAGTGGTTTTGTCAATCTAAAGTTTCTGAGAAGATTTAAAAAATAACTAATTTCCTTAAAGGTCAAAATGGAAATATAAAAGGGAACTGTCTCAAAACTTTGCAAAGTCAGGATACAAGCTATACTGAAGAGAGAAAACAAAGAAAAACAGTGAAATAAAACACATGACGCAACTTTTTCAAATGTCACATTTAATGTTTTCACCACTGTACTTCAAATCTACATTGTACAAAGTGACCAGAAAGTGTGCCACAGTAATTGACCAACCTCTGAGATTGTACCTTTCACACCAGTGTCTTCTTGGGCTCTTTTGATACTAAACACGTTTCTCATTCAAGTGAATTGAAAAGCTTCAGTTGGGTTGATTCTCAGGAGCCTCATAAAAAAAAACAAAGATATTGCACCATCTTTGTTTAGTAATTCAATGTTTGTTTCTTTCACAGCAAATAATTACTTCATTGAAGTTAAAACTTCCAAACATAACTTATTAATAGTCTTCAAATTCAGCTCAGATCACTCAAGATGAAAATACTCTGCTAAATACAGATAACTTACAATAACTTTCACAGTTAATTGTCCATAACACACACCAAGGTTTTTTCCTAGACCAATTTTAAGACGATCCATTAGTATTCCTTGTACAGGTGAAAAACAATCTTCAATTTTCTTGTCTTTTTATTTTTAATATAAAAGTTGGAAGGGACATTCAAGTTTCAAGTCTCCACATTGAACTTAAAAAAAAAAAAAATAGTCATCATAAGCATGTGGAGGTAAACAAGCCAAGTTGTATAACTCCAGGAGGTAGAGGCCTTCAATTTGTATTCATATATACATATGCACAGAAGAATTCAGTGTTCCAACAGCAAAAAGAATTTGTCAAAAAGTAATAAGTTATTTACTACTGTGACATTTCAAGACTCCCACAGCTTTGCCTAAGGACACAAACACATTTGACATAATTCCCTATGTGCCTTTTTTTGTGGCTTTACATTTTTAAAACTTGTTTTTGTCTTTTACTCATAATTTTTTACTGTCCAGTGCAGGAAAAGTCTCACAAAATTTCACAGACCTAAAATGTGCAAGCTAATTCTCTCTCTATACAGTAATATTGGGATTTTTTTTTTTTTTGAAATTAGCCCAGAAATGAATTATTTACACACATGAAAGATGCATGCTTAGGGTTCTTTTATGTACGAAAGAGCAGAAAAACTTCTAATAAAAATAGATTAAATATATATATATATATATTTATACTGGGTGAGGAAAACAAAAGTTTAGTCTTGCCTAGTCACAAACTCATTCTCTCTACCCACAACATTGGATTTTTAGACAGCACACAACACCATCACGGCTCTAATGAGAAGCTAATTATAGGGCTTGATCATTAGGTGGCATGCCCCTCCTCCCTTCCCTCCCCCCAGCTGCAGCCACGATCAGCTCACGTGGCTCCATGATTGGTCGCAGGCAAGGTTTCCAGATTCTTTACTTTTAGAAAACCCCAAATCTTTAGGAATGGCTCAAATATCAAAATGTATGACTGTCCTTTTTTTTCTTTTTCTTTTTTTTTTTTTGTGTGTGTGTGTGTGAACAATCTCACTTCATTTTACAAAAGAAAAACAAAACAAAAACGTAAAACCCCAAACTCCCAAATTTGGTTCCATTCTCTTTTGTTCTGAGGTGAGCCATAACAGCTGCACTAAATTCATAAAACAAGTGCAACCCTGGATAAAATATTTTTCTGCTAAAAGCACAACCACTTTACAAGATTAAAAGTCTAGTAACATTTCTAAATATTATTCATATCATACAAGTAGTGGTTGTTAATTTAAAACTTCATTAGTAAAATTACAGTACAAGCATGATTAACCTCCAGAATTGCAAATCCCAGACTCCAGTGGAAAGCTACATTACATCTTCAGTAGTACATTATCTTCCACCATCACTCCCACACCAGAGGCGATGGGGGCATCTCAGATGGCTGAGCAACAGTGGAACTGAAAGAAAATGGAGAGATGGCGAAATTAATTGTAATGCCACAATGGGCAAAAGGGTAATAGACTGCTGCCTGTTTTCCTCTCTTCCTTAAAAAAAATTATAAAACCCACTTGTGAATTTGTATTTGTTTTTTTGACTTCTCTAATGCTAAATTTGGTCCAAATCTTTGTTAAGGATCTGTTATCTATCATAAGGCAATACGGCATAGTGGCTAACACATGGCCTTGAAAGTAACAGGTCATTTACTAGTTGTATGGCACAGAGCAAGTTCCTTAATCTTTTCTCACTTGGAAAAAGATAATGTTCTCTACCTAATAGGATATTGTGAAGAATAATTGAGATAATGCATATAAACTGTTTTCTAGGGAGCCTGCATCATAATGTCAAGTAAATGGTAGCTCTTATAAATAATCATGTCTATAAGCAATCAAGAAAATAGCCTGTAAGGATGCACAATTATTCATTTAAAAGTAGCTTCTTGGGGCGGCGGCACCTGTAGCTCAGTGAGTGGGACGCCGGCCCCATATACCAAAGGTGGCAGGTTCAAACCTGGCCTCGGCTGAACTGCAGAACAGAAAAATAGCTGGGCATTGTGGCGGGAGAATCGCCTAAGCCCAAGAGCTGGAAGTTGCTGTGTGCTGTGTAACGCCAGGGCCCTGAGACTCTGTCTCCACAAAAAAAAAAAAAAAAAGTAGCTTCTTGTAGGGATGTGGTGGCTCACGCCTATCATCCTAGCACTCTGAGGTCAAGGTGGGTGGAAGGCTTGAGCTCACGAGTTTGAGACCTGCCCGAGCAAAAGCAAGACCCATCTCTACTAAAAATAGAAAAACTAAGGCAAGAGGATCGCTTGAGCCCAACCAAGAGTTGGAGGTTGCTGTGAGCTATGACGCCATGGCACTCTACCCAGGGTAACAGCTTCAGACTCTGTCTCAAAAAAAAAAAAGGCCAGGCTCATGCCTGTAATCCTAGCCCTTTGGGAGGCCAAGGTGGGTGGACTGCCTGAGCTCACGGGTTCGAGACCATCCTGAGCAAGAGTGAGACCCCCATCTCTAAAAACAGCCCAGTGTTGTGGTGGTCACCTGTAGTCCCGGCTACTTGGGAGGCTGAGGCAAGAGGATTCTTTTAGCCTAAGTTTGGCGTTGCTATGAGCTATGATGCCATAGCACTTTACTGAGGGTGACAAAGTGAGACTCTGTTTCAAAACAACAACAACAAAAGAGATTTAAAAGTAGTCTCTCAAATTATAGTGACTTTACATGAGGACCTGTTTTGAATGAGCCTCATATACATACTTCTACCAAGTATAAAGGGAACAGTATGGATAATCATTCGTATCTGTTATCCACAGATACTGTTATTACCTATTTCCCATGTCTGACTACGGTTTCTAATTTGATCATAAACTTGAGGAACAAGGGTGTAACTGCTCTGCTTTTCCAGTACCAAAGATGACTTGCACCTAGAAGGTGCTCAAACATCTAATTGACTGGGTCACTGACTTTTAGGGGAAAATATTAAAACAAAGTAATTAAAAAGCACAGAGAAGCAAAAACTGAAACTTAATTCCTTCTTTCTATAGAAAAATATGTGAAAGAAATGCAAGTCAGTTGATTTTGCAAATTCTAAATAAAAATTCTTCACTGTGGTTCCACATATTCAAACAACTCCAATTTGGCATGGGAAAGGAAAAAAGAATCAGGGAGATGGGAAGGGAGAGAAGAAAGGAGACCGTGTGGCCTCTGAGATCCAAAACCCTTCTGGCTCGGCGCCTGTAGCTCAGCAGCTAGGGAGCCAGCCATATACACTGGAGTTGGCGGGTTTGAATCCAGCCTGGGCCTGCTGAACAACAATGATGGCTACAACCAAAAAATAGCTGGGTATTGTGGTGGGTACCTGTAGTCCCAGTCAAGAGAATCGCCTAAGCCCAGGAGTTTGAGGTTGCTGTGAGCTGTGACACCACAGCGCTCTACTGAGGGCGACAAAGTGAGACTCCATCTCAATTTAAAAAAAAGATTCAAAACCACCCTTCTTTTTATACTATTTAGAGATACTGAAGTCAGACCCTATTCATGGCTTCCCTTTGACACCTGGCTTAATGCTAGCTTTTGTCAACAGAGGGCGCCAGGAAGACACTGCAAGGCTGCAGCCTCAGGAAGCTGCCCTTCCTGTTCTGTGCTGTCTGTGAGCGCATGGCAAGTCCAGCTGTGGTGGACCTGAGACCCAGAGACCCACAGTTCCTCAGTGGGTCTCTTTGATGGACCAGTTCTGCCCACACCTTTTGGCATACTCCTTTACCACTCTCGTGTTGTGTGTTCCTTCCATAGCCAAAGAGGTCCCTGAGTGGAGGGTCCTCTTCTGAATTCTTAATTTCTTTTTTTTTTTTTTTTTTTGAGACAGAGCCTCAAGCTGTCACCCTGGATAGAGTGTCATGGCATCACAGCTCACAGCAACCTCCAATTCCTGGGCTCAAGCGAGTCTCTTGCCTCTGCCTCCCAAGTTGCTGGGACCACAG
>CAUYON010094158.1:0-14724 GCA_963573935.1 Arctocebus calabarensis | reverse complement strand
TTGAAGGGTCAGGAGAAAACTTCTAAATACGGATCAAAAATGTTTTCATATAGTAAACGAGAAAATATCATGAACGGTATGTCAATCAGGTTGATAAAATATCTCAGATTGCATGTGAAGCCCCCACACTGTACCCCATGGCTGAACAAATGTACACAGCTATGATTCAATAAAAAAAAAAAAGTCTCTGGCAACTAGGTAACAGGGATCTGCTGGAAGCTCTAGTATAACTCACTCCGGTGCTCTGTGAGCTCAGGAGGACCCCCCCCCCCCAGCAAGTAGATTAGTCTGGGAAGGTTGATGACTCCTTCCCCACCTCGACCCTCTGTCACACCCAGTCAGTGGTAACAGTTGTGATTCAGTTTCCTCCAATGAGCAGATGCTCCAGATGTTTGCACCTGCCTGGGTCACAGTGAGGTCTGTGGCTCCTCAATCAGTCCGCTACTCCCTGTCACTGTTTGGCCAGGGGAGGTGAGGCCTGACAACCTGGGGAGTTGACAGGGGCTAGGGCGATTCACTCAGTTCCAGCCCTGACCCTGGTTGATGTTACTGCTGGAACAGAACAAATTCACAGAATTTATTTCTATCAAGGCTATTTTCTTTGATCAGACTTGGTCTGCAAATAGGTCTGACTCAGTCTGTGAGTTCCAGCTCTTTATCTCAGCTTTCATCCCCTGAGGGCCAGGTGATTCTGAAGGTAAGCAAAGCAGCCTCTGCCCTGGTTGTCAGCTGACTCTGTGTGTATTCTAATCCCTGCACTCTGTCTCGGCTGGTACCACCTCAGGCATATCCTTCACGTGCCATGGTTGCCGGTCCACTCTGCTGGTGGCTACCACCAGAGAAGCCGCTCGCTTCCCCTGGCCTCCCAGAAGACTGGGATTGTCTCCTCAAAACATCCCCAGGGGTGCGAACCCTCCTGCTATTGTTCCTACAGCTGCAGCTGTGCCTCAGGGGACTGTCTTTCCAGCTGGGCCTCCTCTCATCTCACTTTCCTCTCACCACTCCCAAGCCAGAAAATCAGCACAGATCAGCAACGTCCGTGTCCTGTCCACAGCCCTCGAGAAAATCTCCAAGAATCTGGACTCTGTGGGGCACAGGCCTCCAGACCTCAGGGTGAGAGTGGAGGGGAATACCAGGAACTCAAACTTGTAGGCAGAGAATATATACAGTTTTATGCATTTTTATGCCTGGCAGCATAGTGCCATGGCACCCTAGTAGGGGAAGGAGGTCTGGTTTTTGGAGGGTCTCTCACATGGGGTAGAGTGGGAGGACATCTGATCTCTGCTCAATTGTTTGTATGGAGGTATGAAGTATACTGCAAGCTGCTCTCATGGGGGAGGGGACTCCCATCTGCTTGGTGATGTGCTCTGTACCTTTGTGTTTGTGCCCTCGGGGTCTCAGGTTGCCCCGGCAGGGTTGATGTGCGTTCTTCAACCTTTTCTTTTGGCTCAGATCCAAACCATCAGCTTTCTGGCTGAGTTTCTGTCCTTTAACTCTCCTTGTGGATGGGAACCTCTGTGGAAAGCTGGCTACAGACAACCATCTTGGCTCCTGCCCCCGATAGTGTTTTTTTATGTTCTTTCTTACTCTAACAGTCTTAAACTTCTACTTCTGGATAAAGTTATTTTTTTCTTTCCTTGCCAAGACACTGCTTTGGTCTCTAGGCTGGCTTACATAAGTATACCTGATTCTTTGCTTATTTGTCCTTTGAAAGGTAACCAGAGTGATCTTTTAAAAATACAAATATGATTGTTGTGTATTATCTTTTTGATGTGCTGGTGGATTTAGTTTGCTGTGCTGAGGATTTTTTTTGCATGTATGTTCATCAGTGATATTGGTCTGTAATTTTCTTTTCTTTCTTTCTTTCTTTTTTTTTTTTTGTGTGTGGCCTTTCTTAACTTTAGTATCAGGGTGAAATTAGCTTTAATATTGCCCTCTGTGGGATTTCTATTTCTTCTTGATTCAAGCATGGAAGTTTGTATGTTTCTAGGAATTTACCCATTTCCTCTAGGTTTTCTACTTTATAGGCATACACACATTCACAATAGTCTTAGATGATCTTTTGTATTTCTGTAATTCCAGTTGTTATGTCTCCTTTATCAATTCTGATTGGACATATTTATATCTACTTCCTTCCTTGATCAGTCTGTCTAGTGATCTATCAATTTTCTTTATCTTTTCAAAATACCAACTTTTTCTTTTGTTGATGATTTATATTTTGTCTTGTTTTTTCAACCTCAATTTCATTTAGCTCTGCTCTGATTTTTTATTATTTCTTATCTTCTGCTAGCTTTGGGTTTGGTTTAATCTTGTTTTTCTAGTTTCTTGGGGCATGATGTTTGGTTGTCAATTTCTGATCTTTCTATCTTTTTGATAGAGGCATTTACTACTGCAAACTTCTCTTTCAGCACTACTTTTTATGCATCTCAGAGATTTTGATATATTGTGTCACTATTTTCATTTATTAACTTTTTTTAATTTTCATCTTAATTCCATTATTGCACTAAAGATTGTTCAGGAGCAGATTGTTTAATTTCCATTATTTGTACAGATTTGAGATTTCCTCTTAGAAATGATTTCTAGTTTCATTCTGTTGTTATCTGAAAAGGTACTTAATTTTGATTTTGATTATTTAAATTTATTTAGGTTTGTTTTGTGGCCTAACTTATGATTTATCTGGGAAAATCTTCCATGTACAGATGAGAAGAATGTATATTCTGCAGTTGGTGAGTACAATAGTCTGAAAATGTCTGTTATATTCTTTTGTTCTACAGCCCAGTTTAAGTCTAGTGTTCCTTTCTTGATTTTCTACCTTCATGATTTGTCTAGTGCTGTCAGTGGAGTGTTGAAGTCCCCCACTATTATTGTATTATTGTCTATTTCTTTTCTTCTATCTAGTTAGTATTTGTTGTACAAATATGGATGCTTCAGTATTAGGGGCATACATATTTAGAATTATTATATCTTCTTGTTGAACTGATACCTTATCATTATATAATGACCTACTTGGTCTTTGTTTACCATTGTTGACTTAAAGTTTCTTTTACCTGATATAAATACAGCTATTGCTATTTTCTTTTGGTTTCCATTTGTGTGAAGTATTTTTTCTAACTGTTTATAAAAAAATTTTAACTGTCTGTAAAAAAAATTTTACCAGTTAAGTGAGTCTCTCTTGAAAGCAGCAGATATTTCAATTCTGTTGTTTGTTTGTTTTTTATTAAATCATAACTGTGTACATTGAAGCATTTATGGGGTTCAGTGTATTGATTTGACATACAATGTAAAATGCTATATCACCTTGCTTACTTACTTGTTGTGGCAAAACAATTATACTCGTTTCTTAATAGTTTTTGAAATGTACCATTCCATTATGCACATTAGGTGAGGTCCCCCGAAATACCCTTCCTCTTCCCGTTCTCCCCCCTCCCCTCCCCTCTCTCTCCTCTTCCCTCCTACTTTCTGGACTATAGTTATGCTTAACCATTCATATGAATGTGTAGGTGATTGTATATTGATTTCATAGTAGTATTAAGTACACCAGATATTATTTTTTTCCATTCTTAAGATATTTCAGTTCTGGTGCTTAATCCATTCTGACTCTTTCTTAAGTGGGGCATTCTGTCCATTTATGTTCAAAGTTAATATTGATAGGTGAGGTTCTATTCATGACATAATGTTGATCCTTACCTAGTTGTTTTGTCTTACTGACATTAGGGTTCTTTCCCTGACCTTAGCTTTAGATTGTGTGATCAGTGTATGCTTTGGTGAAGTTTACCTTGAAATCAATCTTCCAGGACTTTTTAAGCTTCTTATATCTATTTGGATGTTTAAATCTCTGTCAAGACCAGGAAAGATTTGGCCAATTAGTCCCTCAAATAAATTTTCTGGGGTTTTTATTTTTTCTTATTCTCCAAAAATACCTTGATTCATAGGTTGGAATACCTTGCATAATCTTATTAAATTGAGGGCTTTGTTCATTTTTAAAATACTTTTTTCATTTTTTTCTGGCTGGGTTAATTGTAAAGACTTGTCTTCAAGTTCTGAAACTTATTTTCTGCTTCTGCTGTTAAAACTTTCCAGTGTACTTTGTAACTCCTTAAATAAACGTTTTATTTCCAAAAGTTCTATTTGGTTCTTATTAAAGTATCTATCGCTTCACAAATTATTCTTTCATATCCTGAATTTTTTATGATTTCTTTGAAATAATAAGGGCTATGGATGACAAATGCACACCCAATATTTTATTTACTAGGAAAAGTTTATAAGTGATCTCCCCAAGAACTGGAACATAACAACGATACCTACTATACCAACATAGTACTGGTAGTGTTAGCCAGACCAATCAGACAAGAAGAAGAAATTTACATATTGAAAAAGAGAAAGTCAAATATCTCTGTCTGTTGATGATATTATCTTATACCTAAAAAACACTAATGACTCATCCAAAAGACTCTTAGATTAAATAAATAAATTAGGTAAGGTCTCAAGTTACAAAATTAAGATATTCTAATTTGTGGCATTGCTATATACTAATAACAACCAAATCATTAACTAAACCCCATTTGAAATAGCTACAAAAAAAAAAAATACCCAGGATATGTTTAATAAATGAGGCAAAAGATCTCTACAAAGAAAACCAAAAACACTTATGAAATAAATCATAAATGACACAAAAAATGAAAAACATTCTATGCTTATGAATTGGAAAAATCAACATTGTTAAAATGATCATAAGAAAAATGATCATTTTCAAAGAAATCTACTGATTCAATGCAATTTCTATCAAAATATCAATGTCATTTTTCTTAGAATTATAAAAAACAATTCTAAAATACATATGAACAAAAAAAGGGCCCAAATAGCCAAAACACTCCTAAGCAAAAAGAACAAATCTAGAAGCATCACATTACCTGACTTCAAATTATACTACAAGCCTATTGTACCAAAAATCATTTTATATTGGTATAAAAATAGACATATACATCAGTGGAACAGAATAAAGACCCCAGAAATAAAGCCATATAGCTAAATCCAACTGATGCTCAACAAAGCAAAAAAAAAAAAAAAAAAATACACTGGAAAAGTGACATAATATTCAATAAATGATGCTGGGAAAATTGAGGAAATTTTCACCCATATGCAGAAAAAGCAAACTGGATCCCTATAACTGAATATCACCATATAGTAAAATTAGTTCAATATGGATTAAATAAAGACTTTAATTAAATCTGAAACCATAAAAATTCTAGAATAAAACCTAGGATAAACTCTTCTGGACATTGGCCTAGGCAAAGAATTTATGAGTAGGACTCCAAAAGGAAATGCAACAGAAAGAAAAATAATCAAAAAAAACTCAATGAAACTAAAAGGCTTCTTCACAGAAAAAGAAAAAAAAATAAACACAATAAACAGCCTATGTAATGGGAGGAAATGTGAATCCAACAAAGGGATAATATTCATAATCTACATGGAACTCAACAACTCAGCAAGAAATAAAAACCATTAAAAAGCAGACAATTGACATGAACAGATGTTTTTCAAAAGAATATATACAAATGGCCAACAAACATGAAAAAATGCTCAACACAACTAATCATCAGAGAACTGCAAATTAAAACCACAATGAGCCACCATTTTACTCTAGTGAGAATGGTCATTATTTAAAATAGCCAAATAAAAAAAATTATGCAATAATTTTGCCAAACAACAGATGTTGGCATGGATGTAGTGAAAAGGGAACACTTATACACTCTTGGTAAGGATGTATATTGGTAAAACAACTGTGAAGAATGGTATGAAAGGTTGTCACAGAACTAAATGTATATCTACCATTTGATCCAGGAATCTCCCTACTGGCTGTCTACCCAAAAGAAAAAAAAAAGTCACTTTCTTAAGAAGGTAAGTGCTCTTGTATGTTTATTGAAGCACAATTCACAGTAGCAAAGATAAGATATCAACCTACGTGTCTATCAACAAATGAAAAGATCAAGAAAATGTATATGTACATTATGGAGTAACACTCAGCTATAAAAAACAATGAAATAATGCCTTTTGCAGAAACTTGGATGGAACTGGAGATCATTATTCTACATGAAGTAACTCAGGAATAGAAAACTAAATACCATATATAATCACTTATAAGTGGAAGCTAAAACAGGAGTACAACGAGCATATGAATTGGAACAATAGACTTTGGAGACTATTTGGTAGGAGGATGGTAAAGAATGAAAAATTACAATGTACATTATTCAGGTTTTGTATACAGTAAAAGTCTAGACATTACCACTATACACTATATCAATGTAACAAAACTTCATGTGTACCCTTTAAATCTGTTGAAATTAAACAAAATACAAATCTGAACATGCCATTTTCCTTGTGTGAAGAAATTCAGTGGCTTCTGAGGTAGGTTGAATAATATTCCCTTCTATTATGTCCATATCTTAACCATTAGAAGCTGTGAATATTACCTTATATGGTAAAAGAAACTTTTCAAATATGATTAATTAAAATCTTTAGATGAATAGGTTATCCTGAATTACCTGGATGAGACTGATGGTAATTTATTTATTTATTTTGTTGATACAGAGTCTCATTCTTCCAAGGGATAACAAAAGAGGATAGACTAAACTTAGGAGGAACACATGGAGAAGTGATAATTTTCCAAGCTAACTTGATAAGCAGGGACACATTTTGCAGGAGCCTGGACTTTGGGTTTACATCTCATAATGAAAGAATATATAACTTGTATATGGATCAGAGTAGATTAATTTGATATTCATTTATAATTTTATAACTTGACTTGATGCTCATAGGATAATATCTCTTTGACAGTCTTGGGTTGTTAAAAATCTTGCCCAGTCTCCACCAAGAAGAAGCATAATGGGAAGCCTCATGACATGATGATTTGTGGCCCTGATGTCAGACTGATAAGCTAGTTCTGTCTTTGCCATCGAGGGGATGCAGAAAGTAGACAAGTCCTTTCTCTTCATTAGTCTTCATTTTTCTTCATTTGTAAGAGAGGTAGGCCAAAATATCTCTAAGCACATTTGTATACATGTTTTACATTAAAAAATAAAATGATATAAGAGTTCATTAAATCCCAAATGCTGTGTTAAGGAGGGCTGACTACAGAAAGATTAATGTGACATAGGTTCTCCCCTATGTGGGCATATCATCAAGGGATTGATATAGGAAAATAAATATGGAATTCAGTACAGCCTGTAGGAGATGCCTCGGTGACCTGCTTACATCCCTTTCAGTCTCACCCCTGATTCTAGCCATGGCAGGGCAAATGGTTCTGTGTGGACCTACTGGCGAAGCCATAGAATGTGTGTATTATTGTGTCTCATGTGGGCATTCACAACAAATACCAACTAGAGAATGAGATGGGCAGAACACTCACA
Source organism: Arctocebus calabarensis (assembly GCA_963573935.1). Classification (NCBI taxonomy): domain Eukaryota; kingdom Metazoa; phylum Chordata; class Mammalia; order Primates; family Lorisidae; genus Arctocebus; species Arctocebus calabarensis. Next base: position 7,318 of record CAUYON010094158.1, on the reverse strand, counting down.
GTCTAGGGTCACGATACATAACACTCCCTTAAAGGAAGGGACCCATTTTATGCAAAGAAAGTGAGATATTAGACACATGATAAGAGGATCCACCAGTCCTGCTATATACTACATCATATCATATGGAGGATCTGACTATGACAAAACCATGGGTAAGGCACCAGCTTGAGGGAAAGCCTACAATATTGGTTCTGTGTCTCAGATGCTGCCACATCACCAGGGGAATGGCTGATATATGTCACTCTGGCCTTAAAGCAAGACTACGTGTATCTAGGAATTAAAACACAGATCTTGACCATCTCACCATTGGCCTCAGTGATCTGCTAAAGAATTAGTACTTCCTGATCCCAAACCTTAGGATCGTCTCAGTCAGTCACGCTAAATCCCAGGGAAGAAATGCTTCCTTCAGAAGCAGTAGGGATTTTGCTGAACCTGAAATGGTCACTCCCACTTAGTTATTTCAAGAATTCCTGCTGGTAAAGCAACTTAAAAAAACCAAAATAACAATGTTGACAACAGAGAACTCAAACTAATCAATAAGAAAAAAATAAATAACCATATTTCTACATGGGCAAGAGACTTGAACAGCAACTTCTCTGATGAAGTCAGGAACATGGCCTACACACAGATGAAAAAATGCTCATCATCCTTAAAATCATCAGAGAAATGCAAATCAAAACTACTTTGAGATCTCATCTAACTCCAGTAAGATTAGCCCACATCACAAAATGCCAAAACTACAGATGTTGGCGTGGATGTGGAGAGAAGGGAACACTTCTACACTGCTGGTGGGAATGCAAGCTAATACGACCTTTTTGGAAAGAAGTTTGGAGAACTCAAGGAACTAAAAGTAGCTCTATTGTTCAATCCTGCAATTCCTCTACTAGGTATATACCCAGATGGTAAAAAATCATTTTACAACAAAGACATTTGCACCAGAATGTTTATTGCAGCCCAGTTCATAATAGCCAAGACATGGAAATAGTCCAAGTACCCATTGACCCATGAATGAATTAACAAATTGCGGTTTATGTGCACCATGGAATACTATGCAGCCATAAAAAGATGGACTTTCACATCTTTTATGTTTATCTGGATGGAGCTAAAACATATTCTTCTTAGTAAAGTAACTCAAGAATGGAAAAAAAAGTATCCAATGTACTCAATACTACTATGAAATCAATATAGTCACCTACACACTCATTCGAATGGCAAAACATTACTATAGTCCAGAAAGTAGAAGGGAAAAGGAGAGAGAGGGGAGGGGAGGGGGATATGGGCAGAGGGAGAGTATTTGGGGGGACCTCACCTAGTGTGCATGATACAATAGTACATTTCAAAACTATTAAGAAATGAGTATAATTGTGATGGATGTGTTACTTTGTTCAATGTAAGCATTTCACATTGTATATTGAAGCAGTACCCTGAACCCCATAAGTGCATCAATGTACAAAGTTATGATTTAATAAAAAACAATTAAAAAAAAAAAAAAGGTCAGAGAGCATGTGACAGGCACAGAGACAAGCGTCCTTGCCCTGGAGTTAATCAATCTTGGGTTAGACACACTAAACCAGCCTCAAGTGCAAATTCTTCATCTATAAGTGAGGGGTGTGTCATGCACCTTCCTCAGAGTCAGACTCATGTTTACAACATGAAGTTCTTTAGATAAAAGACATTATAAACATACCAAATATTTTTATGGAGAGGGTCATGCCCTCTATAAAGCATCAAGTATACATTATACATACACATTGAGATTGCTCACTCATTTTTTTTTAGTTCCTCAAAATTATATAAACAATATAATTAATTTATTCATTAAATAACCACTGAATGAGCATTTACTATGCTATTTAATTCTAACTTTAAATCTACAAGTGCAATTGTATTTTAAAACCATGGACTTCATGTATTGCAGGTAATTTCCAAATATAAAGTTGGATTTGTGTTTTCACAGGCATATCTATCTCATGATCATTCTGCTACAGCTGAAGAAATAAGTTAATTAAGTTAAAACAGTGGAGTATCATTATCGTTATTCACCTATTACATTTTCAAAGATATAGTCAGTAATAAATATTATCACCAGAGTACTGAAAAACTAGCATCATTTGACACTTTCCAGAAGAGAGATAATAAATATGGAACAAACGTCAAAATATGCAAACCCACTGGCCAGTCAATGCTTCTCCTAGGAACTTACCCTAAAGAGAAAATTAAGTAAGTATGCAAAGAAGTAAGCTGTGGTATTAGATGCTCAATGCACTGTTACATGTAACAGAAAAATCATTAATAACCTCAATATCCATTGATGGAGTTTGCTGATATACCCCCAGAATTTAGTGTAGAGTCTACTACATGATAGGACTGAAAGTAAGTATATGGTGAATAATAACATCACGAATAAATTAATGGAATACAACTGAATTTTGGAAGGCATTAAAATTTTTTATGTAAAACTATATTGAACAACATCTATAGCATTTTATCAAGTGTTCAAAACAGATTACAGACTAGCCTATATAGTATAACCCCAATTACATAAAATCATATGTATTTCTACCTGTGTATGTGTGTGCAGATTTCCAGAAGGACAATGTAAAAGGAATTTGGATGATTTTCACTTCTTTCTTTATACTTTTCTGTATTGTGTAGATTTTTTTTCCTAAAAAACGGTAACCAAATATTTTTTTGTTTGGTGGGGGGATGTCCTATTCTTTTAAGTTTTTATCCCAACCATGTAAGCTAAGGAAGAAAATAATACTATTAAGTAATAGGTAATAATCACAGGATAAAATTTAAGGTTATTTCTTTCCCCTTGATTTTGCAAGGACTGCTACACTAGAAGATCTCTGTTCTGCAAGTTGTTCCTATCACACACCCAAAATAGAATGAACACAAGGCAGTTTCAGGCTGACCGTGGTGGCTCATGCCTATAATCCCAGTACTTTGGGGAGGCTGAGGCAAGAGGATTCCTTGAGTCTAGGAATTTGAGACCAGCCTAAGCAACATAGTGAGACTCTGTCTTTATAAAAAATAGAAAAATTAGCCAGGGGCTCGGCGCCCATAGCACAGTGGTTATGGCGCCAGCCACATACACCGAGGCTGGCGGGTTCAAACCCAGCCAAGGCCAGCTAAACAACAATGACAACTGCAACAAAAAATAGCCAGGCGTTGTGGCGGGCACCTGTAGTTCCAGCTACTTGGGAGGCTGAAGCAAGAGAATTGCTTAAGCCCAAGATATTGAGGTTGTTGTGAGTTGTGATGCCACAGCACTCTACTGAGGGCAATATAGTGAGACTCTGTCTAAAAAAAAAAAAAAAAAAACAAGTAAAAAAGAAAAAGAAAAATTAGCCAGGGGCAGTGGCACATGGCTGTAGTCCAAGCTTCTCAGGAGGCTGAGGTAGGGGAATTGCTGGAGCACAGGAGTTAGAAGCCACAGGAGCAATGACCACACTACTGTACTCCAGCCTAGGCAATAGAGTAAGACTCTGTCTCTGAAAAAAATAAATAAAAATAAATTTTAAAATAAACCTTTTGCATCCCAGACCATGGCCTATCATGGCAGCCATCACACTGAAGAAAGAATCTCCACGCGTGCTATTTCACTATTTTGACTTTCCTGTTCATGTTACTTCTGAACGCAGCCTTGTTAACTTTCTGGCTGACCCTCATAGCCCAAGAATTCTCTCTTGGACACTGCATGCATCCAAGTGCATTCACCATCAACGGACTCCATCTGTCAACCCCATATACAAAGACCTCACATTATTGGACAAAGATATACTAATTTTCTTAAATGCTGGATTAAGTTTAAAAGTGGGCAGCTTGTATTAATAACTAAGGTTTCTGATAATTTTTGTTTTCATTCCAAAAGAAAATATAAGCATCCCTAATCAACAAATGACAAAGTGTCTATCTTTGGATTCCAACAAGAGCAGTGTGATTTCTCCATTGGGGCACTGTCTGGTTACAACAGTGCCTGGCTGTGATTCTGGCCTGCTTCTGAAAGCAGAAGTCAGGGCCAACAAACACTGTATCTATTCGCATGTGTCCCGAAGAATCAGCCAACTGTGAGGATGGCAAAGAGAACGCAGATGACTTGATGACCAACAACCCTACTACCCTGCATGCCATTTATCCGAATTATAGAAATTTGCTGACATTTATCTCACACCACGCCAATGCACGCGCGGGTTCACCAAGCTAAGAATAAGTTATATATTTTGATTTTTGTAGTATTTGTGCCTAAATAATCCTGCACAAAGACAGGAAGGTAGAGGGCTGAGAGAAACAGAGATGGATCATTGGGAGAAAACACACACATCACACAACTGCTTTGCTTCTTGCAATTCCTGGGTGCAGTATCATTCTAAGTGGGTACTGAGGACAGCGGCAACAGATACCCCACACAAACCATTCCAAGGAGGCAAGGCAGTGATTTTCACCTGGCAGGCCACAGCACACTGCTGTGTCATGAGAGGATCTTAGGTGTGCTGTGAAAATTATTAAAGATCATTAATTAAATTATTTTTGAAAGAAATTCAAAGTTCAGTAAGTATGTTCCTTTTTTTACTTTTTGTTTGTTTGCTTTTTACTTTTTTTTTTTTTGATCAACATAATTTAAGTTGGAAGTTTCAATCTAAGTTCAAGTATGCCATAAGGTAGAGAAAGCTGAAAAACATGGACCTATGGCACTAGGGTGGCTAGCTCAATCTGATCAAGCTGATTATGGCCTTAAGGTTCCAAATACTCTTAAAAAAAAAAAAAAAAAGGCACCCTTGTGTATGTCCCTACTGGTATGAGCTGTGAGTTATGTTTTCAGTGGTAGTGATCACGTGTAATCATACTTGTTTGATGTGGGGACCACTGACTTACGAGATGCTTGGCTGGCCCAGGGGACTGTGCTGTTCAACACCCACATCCCCCGTGAGAAAGGGTCACAGACCCGGCTCCCCAGGGGCTGCAGCTCACTGATGCCACTGCTGACTAGTTTTCTCCAACGCTGCTGTCACATGCCTTGTCTACCCAGAGCTGTCCACATTCGAGCCACAGCTATTTCCTGAGGGATGTAAAATTCAACAACTGCAAATAAACAGCACAGAACATGACCTTGTGCTGTCATGTTGCTGTTTCTCTAATTTGTAGCATCGTGGCAGCTCCCTGATTTACAAGTATCACTTGACCCTCATTTTTCCCTTTGGTTACTTCCTCTCTTGATTTCATCAACCTCTTCCACGGCTTAACTATGACCCTCTTGGACTACCCTGTATCACTCACTCTGACTCTCATGCTCACCAAGCTACAAAAAGTGTTCTTGCAAAGTTCACCAGCAACCTTTTAACTTCCCTCTTCTCAGCCCCTAGGTCCTGATTACGAACACTGGCAGCAGCTCTCAGCACTAAACGTGGCTAGAGTTGATCATCTTCTCTCACTCAAACTGCCTCTTTCAGTCCCCATTTCAGTTGGAAGCTCAGAAGTTTAGGGTGAGTCATCTCTCCACCCTCCTTTTCTGTCGTTCCCCTACATCTAGGCTGGCTGCCACCAGCAATCCTGGAGATTCAGTCTTCAAAAACGCTGGTAGTTTTCATTAAGATTTAGTGCAGATAAAATAAAACAACATCCCCTACAAAGAGTCTGTAAACTACAGGACACCCAATACAAGGTATCAGTATGGGCAGACTCTTTCATTTCTTTTATGCTCCTCATTGAGGTCATTTAAACTGTTATTCCAAGATTTAAATCCTTCTGTAGCATGGACTCATTTTAAATCTCCAACTAGATCTTGGATTGCTGTCTTATGGCACTCCCTGAAGCAGAATATTCTTTCCTCTCTGAACTTGTCTTCAAAACAAGTACTTGAACCCCCTTCCCCAAGACCTTGACCCACATTAAACTGGGTTTTAGCCACTCCATGAACCCGCTAGGCAGAATTTTAATTAGCTTTACAGACCCATTCATTGTAGAGGTCTCGTTGTAGCTTCCGTTTTCCTGTTTCTTTACTATCTAATTTGTGTTTATTTACACATTTCTCAAATTTGCCCAAGTGGGGATCATGTCTTAATGTGCACTGTTAATGGCCAACTGATTTCAGCTCTTTACTGATCACAGATTAGTTTTACCTCCCCACTTTTAAATAAATAACCAAATAAATTTTTAAAATACTATTCCCAAACCCTCACCCTTGGTGTCTCCTACAGAGGGTCTGGTGGTGAGAATTACTAAGGAGTACTTAACAGTCTCATTTCAACTCCCTAGCGAGACACTCATCTTCCCCTCACAAAAATAGCTTAAGAATAAATTACAAATACGTTAGTGTTATTTTCTTCACCCCACAAACCCAGGAACATTACAAGACCGTGACACAAGCTTGGATGACATCCCACAGCTATCAGTTGATGGATGTTTTCATTGGTTTCTCCTTAAATTGGGGCCCCAACGGCAGCGTGATACTGAACGGGAACCCTCAGCAAGAGAGTTTAAATCGCCCCCTGACAAGGCTCACTTCATAAACCTCAACTATTTTCCTACTGAAGAGATGTTAAAGGTTCCTCTCCATACAACCATTATGCATGTATATTCCCTTTAAGGAAGAATGATGCTTTTATGAAGAATGAATTGTATACAAAATATTATCTGCTTTGGCAAGATGCCAAAACACACGCTGATTTAAAATATAGAAAACAAAAGCCACCAGTCACCAACACTTCTCCCTAACAAAACAAGCAGGTTACAGCATTCTCTTCTGAACAGCAAGGTGGTGCTCTTAAACGAGGAAAACAAAACTAAAATATTACTGTTAGGAAATGACTTAAGGAATAGAATAACTGTACCTTATAATAATTATATTAATATGTTTATTATAGAACTTAGGATATTTAAGTTTGAATTTGAATTATGGTATCATTTCATATTATCTGCATAATATAAATTGGAATGATCTAATGGAATGGGCAAAAATACCAACGCCCACGCATCCACTCACTGAAATGTATTTACAGATACTTTCATAGAGGAATATGAAAAGGCACCATCTCCACCAATTCAACATCTTAGGAAAAAGAGACATACAATCATAAAAACAATGACAGGATAAGTACTGTAATTATTCAAAATACTATGCTGGGAAATACCAACATTAAAGTGGCTGGCAGATAAAATGGGTCAGAGAGACATCTGTTTTCGTGAACCAGGGTCACCTCCACGTTAAAAAGCAGTATCTATAAAATGATCCTATTTATGTTAAATGACAACAAACTAAACAGATTACATGGAAAAGAGTCAGGAAGAGAGATTCCTCCAGGCGTTAACACGGTTT
>CAUYON010094156.1:0-17344 GCA_963573935.1 Arctocebus calabarensis | reverse complement strand
AGAGAGAGAGAGAGAGGCTTAGGGAGGCAATGAGAAAACACACCCAATTGACACCTGACTCCATAGAGGGTCAGATTATTATAAAAGACAAATTTATCTCTCAAGTGGCCCCAGACATTCAAAGAAAACTCCAGAAATTGGCTATAGTTCCAGACCATAACCTGGAGAATCTTTTTAAAACAGCCACTATGGTCTTTTGTAACTGAGATCTGGAGAGAAAGGAAGAAAAAAAGAGAAAGGAATAGAAAAGAATGACAGCTCTAGTAATGGCACTGTGACAAACAAGCAACCTTCAGGGGCAGAGGGAAACCAGAGCGAAAAACAAGTGCTTTCATTGTGGTCAGACTGGCCATTTCAGAGAAGATTGCCTCCAGCAGTACCACCAGCTGGGCAAGCCACTTGGCCCCTGTCCAGAATGCAAGGGTGTCCCCTGGAGGGTGGCCTGTCCCCAGAGGCGAAGGCCTCCTGGGACAGTGACCCTATCGGAGCCCAAACTGGACTGAGAGTGCCCGGGGCCAATTCTCATGGCTCCAGCTTGTGTTATCACTCCTCAAGAGCCCCAGGTTTGCCTTACAGTGGAGTGCCAGGAGAAAAAATTTCTTTTGGACCCTGGAGCAACCTTTTCTGTACTTCTCTGTAATCCTGGTCTTTTATCTCCCAAATCCATAACTATACAGGGGGTGTCTGGACAGCTGGTTACCAAATTTTTCTCCCAGCCTCTAAGCTGCAATTAGGATGACTTGCTGTTCTCTCATGCCTCCCTAATCATCCCTGAAAGTCCTGCTCCCCATTTGGGGAGGGACATACTAACTAACTAAAATAGGAACTTTCCCCTTTTGGAGATCTAGTCATGATCAAAACTCTTCCCTGTAATTCACCTTCCCTGACCCCAACTTGGGAAATCCCTTTTCCTGTTATCTTGTCTTCTTCTACTGTTAAAGTTATAGGAGTCAATTCCTGCATACGTCATTCACGAGTAAAGACCTGGAACCCTCCATCTTCTACAGTGGCAGGAAATGAAGGCAGCCAACCACAGACCACCTACACTTGTGAGCCAAAAGAAAGTTTGAAGTTATTATTTAGGAAACAACAAGAAAAACCCTAATATGATTTTCTTTTAGCATCATTGAATAAGTGCTTCTGACCTGATGCTGTTCTACCTTTACCTATTACTGATTACAGTAATCAGATTTATGTTTTCCAGAAATGTCATCAAGCCACATGCAATAAAGATGGTTCCAGGCCATGAACCCCTGTATCACTCTCCCTCTGGAGAAACCCTAACTGCCCCTTCTATCATCGCCTGATTCAGCAGGAAGCAGTTAGATCGAGTCTTTGCCCCTTTTCCCTAACAGCAGTTGGAGTTTCTACTCAGAGAGGGAGAATTGAGGCAGGACATTTGGCGCCCTCGCCAGCTCAGCAGGGCTGGCAGACCTGCCGCCTCCTCCTTGGCGGTGTCTGTGCTGCGGCAGCCAGCTGAAGAGCCAGCGGGCTGGATGACAGGCAAGGAGGGGGACCTCCAACCCCCACCCGAGGCTCCAATAGCCAAAAAGGCTGGACAACTGCTGAGGAGACACCTGTGCCTTGGTGTCTCCTTCACTTTGCACTTGGGACTAAATGTGGAACCCCATTCCCTATGCCTAGGTTAGTTTCATGTGAATTTCCTGGGCCTCAATTCCATGAATGGACTGTGTCCATTCACTGATGCATTCATTCGCTTTGCCCCGGAGGGGACTGTGTTTGTTCATTGATACATTCATTCACCTTCCAAATAAATAAATAAATAAATTTTAAAAAAAGAAAAAAAAAGACTATACATAATAACAATGATTATATCTTATCAATAAAAATAAATAAATAAATAAATAAATAAAATAAAATAAAAAATAAGTAAAAATTTAGCTAGTTCAGTAGGCACAGGGTTAACAATATTCAAGTAGAGACAAGTATGCAAGTATGAAAGTTACCAAAAATTGAATATACAATGTATCATGGATTATTTGTTCAGTCTGGGGAAGACTGTGGACTCCTCAGAGTAACACTTATAAAAGCATGGAATAAAATACATGTCGTTACAAAGGAAATAAATAATATTAAATAAAGTTATCAGTATATTAAAAAAATGATAAATTAGTTTCATTACGAATTTGGGATTATTGCCTGAACTAAACCTGGCACTGGTAAAAGCTTTTATTTATTTATTTATTTACTTTCACCCTCCAGCTCTTGGGCTTAGGCGATTCTCTTGCCTCAGCGTCCCGAGTAACTGGGACTACAGGCGCCCACCACAACGCCTGGCTATCTTTTTTGTTGCAGTTTGGCCAGGGCCAGGTTTGAACCTGCCATCCTCAGTACATGGGGCCAGTGCCCTACTCACTGAGCCACAGGCGCTGCCCACTTTTATTTATTTTTTTTTTTTGAGAAAGAGTCTCACTATGTCACCCTCGGTAGAGTGTCCTGGCCACAGCAACCTCAAAGTCTTGGGCTTAAGCAATTCTCTTGCCTCAGCCTCCCAAGCAGCTGGGACCATAGGCGCCCATCATTTTTTGGTTGCAGTTGTCATTGTTGTTTAGCAGGCCCCGGGCTGGGCTTGAACCCACCACCTTCAGTGTATGTGGCCAGAGCCCTACTCACTGAGCAACAAGCACTGAGTCATGGTAAAAGCTTTTAAATTTTGCACTGTATTTGGTAGAAGGCAGAGAAAGAGCGCAGGGTCCCAAGCCAAGGCCAACAGTAGAAACTCCTCCAACAAAGGCCCATGAGATTTCTCAGCCCTTTGAGCTGAGCTGTGACCACGTGACCTGCTCTGGCAAGAATCATACAGAGATGTGCGTGTGTCCATTCCAGCCCACACCTTTGAGTGGCCTCAGTTTTCTCTTGTACTCCTGCACCTTGCTCTGGGCATGAGAAGAGCTTCCCTCGGGCGGGTCTCGCCCACCCACCTGGACTTCAGAACGTGCTCAGGTGTTGCCCAAACATCAAGCTTAGTGGGCAGTCACCCAGCTGAGCCCAAGCAAGATCAGCCAGCCCCTGGCCAACCTTTAGTTGCATGAGCTAAATAGACACTTTTTGCCAGTTTCCCCGTGGAGTTTGGGAGTGATTTGTGGCCCATGTAAGAGCTGATACAGGAGCAAAGGGACGTGCAGGAAGCCAAGGGGAGTAAAGCATGCTGGGTTTTCCTGTTTCTCTGCAGAACCGTCAAGTTCATGTTGCTTCTTAAAGGTCTCCGTATACATGTCCGCATCTGTGTCCCTTAGTGGGACCACCCCAGGACGTCTCCTATACAGCTGTCACCCATGGGACTGAGCCCACAGTGGCAGCTGTGAGAGGTCACAAACCTTATGGTCTCTTCTCCCCCCCTCCCACTCCCCACTCCTTCGCTGAGCTTCTGGCCAGCACCACCCAGATGAACACTTGCACCCCAATTCTTGACCCAAACTAAGACACCCCCTTGTTTTTACAAATAATAACCAACATGCATGGAAGGTGTGACTGTGCCAGATGTCACGATGAATAGATGACATGCCCTCCCAGTGCCTCAGTTTTGTCATTTGGAAAATGGGGACAAGAACAGTACCTGCCAGCCTCCTGGGAGGTGATAAAGTCCAGCATGCTAAGCAGGACCTGAATGAATCACAGCAAGCTCTCTGTGAACCATGCACAAAATCTTCAAGCAAGCCCCATTTCTACTATTACTATCTGGCTGGAAAGAATGGGGTAAAATTGAGAAAAATAAGCAGAGAAAAAAGAACAAAGAGAAAAGGAGTAAATTCCATCTTCACTAAACCACTTTAAAATTCTCAGCCAGCTGATGGCAGCAGTAGCCTGTTACTGAACAGTGAGCAGGGAGAACACCAGGGGAAATGCTCTCAGTCAATGTTATTTGGTTAGTGAAAGTCTATTGCATCGAGGTGGGGAGGAGCCTACGGAGAAGATAAAAGTGGGGCGTCAGTGGGAGGTGCTGGCTAGGCTGTGCTCTTCGGTGTGCAGAGCTAAGGCACAGAGGCATTTCCAGTGGGCTGTGTCCCAGTGAGGAGTTATTTCAAACAGGGTTAGGAACGGTCAGAGGCCTCGCCCTGGTGGGCAGACGGCTAGGGCTTGCTCTAGACAGTGCCATGAAATAGGGCGCTCAAACCAAGCCTTGGGGGGCCCTTGAGACCCAGACAGGGGAAGAAAATGGACCATCTAGTTGGCATTAAAAGTCACTCATCCCCAATCACCCAGATAATCGAGGACTACCCAAAGGTCATATACTTACTGCTTGTTGATACATTCTCCCCCGTGATGTCATCTTACCAGCCAGCCTTTCTCTAACACCCTTCTGCCCCCAGCCCCAGACCTTAGGTCACACTGTGGCAAGGGGAAGGGGTGGAGAGGCTAAACCCCAGGACCCCGATGGTCCTTGGTGCAGGGCAGCCACCCCTGCCCGGCAGGCAGGCCACCTTAGTGCAAGGCGGGAGCAAACGCCCTGTGACAACATACAGCCCAGCTTGAAATTCCTCTGTCACTGCCTAACTGTGTGATCTGGAGCGAACTGCTTCACTTCTTAGGGCTTGTGAAATAAAAATAACAACAATCCCACCCTCATAGGGCCATGGTGACAATGACACGTGGCAATGACATGTGGCAGTGTTACGAGGCCAAGTGTTTGTAAGTCGAAGCATTCCTCAAATCCACAGGGAGAAAACAAAACAGAAGACAGACCATTTGGCCCTTCCCCTCCCTCCTTGGTGGTCCTCAGACTCTTCCAACAGACAAATTGTGTGGAGCAAGGAGCCTCATGGCAGGACGGAGGCAGAGCCCATGCTCTCCCAGGTCCGGCCCGTTCCAGGGAGGGATATTCCTGCTGAACGTGAAATGTTCGTGACACGAAAGTGGCTGCCTCTCATTACCGCCAATGAGCCTGCAAGCCTGTCTTGCCCCCCAAGTCAGTGATGAGAGGAAACAGCAAAGAAAAAGACACTTTCCCTTTACTGCCAGCTGTTACCCCTGTGCTCCACCCACCGCCACCTCTCAATCCCATGTAGATTTCCTCTTAAGTTACAAACCTGCAAGTGGTTTCCTTTCCTTTGTCATTAATTCCCTCAGTGAAACATTTGCATTTGACCTGGCCTTGTAGGTTGCAAAGACATCCACAGCCCTCCACCCTCCACCCCCTGCCCCTTGCACGGCCTTAGCAGCTCCTCCCGTTCAAGAGTTGGATCTGTTTCTCATTTCTGGAATCTGAACTGGCCTGTGACTTGCTTTGGCCCACAGAGTGGGGACAAAGTCAAGCTGCGTCGCTTTCAAGACCCAGCCTCGGGAAGCCGCGCATGCTCACTGTCTTGGCCCAGCCTGGGAAGCCGCGCATGCTCACTGTCTTGGAGCCTTGCTTCCATGAGGATGAGCTCAGACCTTCCTGCTGCAGGACGAGAGGTGCGCAGGGCGCAGATGAGCCGTCCCCAGCTGAAGCCAGCCTCTCTCTCCTGGTCAGCTCCTGGCCAAGCCAATTGAAGAGGCTCAAGGGAGCCCAGTCAGACCAGCTGTGCTCAGCCCAGAAGCCTGGACTAGATACATGGCTGTTATTTTGGAGTGGCTCGTTAAGCACCAAAAGTTAACTGATACCCTAGGTAATAGAAAGAACAATTAGGCCAGGAGCCGAGGCTCATGCTTGTAATCCTAGCACTCTGGGAGTCCGGGGTGGGTTGACTGCTTGAGCTCAGGAGTTTGAGACTAGCCTGAGCAATGAGCGAGACCCCGTCTCTAGAAATAGCCATGCATTGAATTGGTGGGCACCTGTAGTTGCAGCTACCTGGGAGGCTGAGCCCACGAGTTTGAGGTTGCTGTGAGCTGTGATGCCATGGCACTCTGCTGAGGGTGACAAAGGGAGACTCTGTCTCAAAAATCAATACATAAATCAGTAAAATAAAATGAAATTTTTAAAAAGTATGAGGTAAACAGACAACGGCCACAATTCTTGCCAGTGAAGGCTGATCAAAAGGAACAGGCTGTCCACTTGTGAAGCACCCTGAGAAGTGAATGAATTAACCCACGAAAGCGCTCAGCCGTGCCAGTGCTCTGCAAGTGACAGTGGTGGAATTTTATGCTCCGGGGGTTCCTGACCCGTCCTGATCTTGGTGTGGCCCTGCTACTGCACCAGGAACAGAATCCCCCCAACATCTGGAAACAGGAAAATACCCTCTCTGACGCCCTGCCAGGGCAAACTCACTTCTGCAGCCACATACCAAAGCTATGGCATAAACAGCCCCAGTCGGGTTGAAAAGCTCGGAAATGAAAAGAATTCTGGGGCTGGTGCACACTGGGGTCTACAGTCCCATTGTCACTCACCCCTTCAAGCCAGCGTCTCCCCTTCTCTCTTGCTCCAGCTCAGCTCGGCATTCCCACCTTTCTGCAGGGCTCACACATTTTCTCTTCTCTGGTGGGAGTTCAGAAGCTTGGATCTCTTATCTCCATCTGCAGCACACGAAATTGACCGCTTAGGGCAGTGGTTCTCAACCTTGCTAATGCAGAGATGTATTTTCACTGTTACAAAGGGGTCGAGACTCACAGGTTGAGAACCGCTAGTTTAGGGCTTTTTATTGTCACTCACACAGATGGCCTGCTTTCCAGCCTGGCTCTGGGAGGATACATTCATAAACCAGAATGCAGTGACGGCTTCCGACCCCACCTGATGTTCAGCATTCTAACCCCATCTCTACCTCTGGACCAGGAAACTGGGGCGGGGGATTCCTTTACCAGAATGGCCCCTAAATCCCTCTGCCAATGCTTAGATAAAATTGCAAATAGTCTAATCAGCAGCCATCCTGTCTTCTCTATCAGTTCAGTGACAATTCAGTTTTCCCTCACCCTTTGCCCCACATTGAGATCTTCTAGTCCAGGATTCTGGAGATGGGCCTCATCTGAACATGAGGTTTCCATATCATCCCTTATTTCATTTTAACTGTTTGTGTCAAACACAAAATTACCTAAGCACATGAATGTAGTCATCTTGCTTGCAAACAAAAGAAAATGCAAATGTTAGATCAAACCTTGGTCCCTTTGACCATCACTACTGACACCTTACATATCCTCAGCAAAGGTGGACATTGTTATAATTTGGATTGTATCTTTCCAGATTGCTTCTGTGCATTCCAATATTCAATTACACCTCCTCCACACACAAACATGAGTTTCTTTTCTAAGTAAGTGCTTATTGCATGCTCCATTCTCTTTGATTGTTCCATCCTCAGGATGGCTCGTTGAACCGGCTCCATCAGTATAAGAAGATTATCTCATTCTTTTTCCCCCGTGCCTTCATAATATTTCATGGTCTCAACTCCTCTGTCGGGCTCCACAGAGGGCCTCTGACTCCCCTGCCAGCCCTTCCCGTGGTCCCCTCCCATGGTCCCCTCCGGGCAGCCACACGAATATCCCTTCCTTCGTGCCTGGATCCGAGTTTCTGGCCTGGATTGCTGATGCTCAGCGTTCTTCTCCTCATCCCTCTTCTCACACTTGAGAAGATTCAACTCTCAGGCCTGGATGTATTTGGACTTGAGCTCCAGATGAATCACTCAGGCAAACTACTTAACTTGGGTTCCTGGTATCAAAAAACGGGATGATTGTAACAGCACCTACCTCGAAGGGTTGTTCTGCAGATCAAGTAACATAATGCATGGAAAGTGTCGGCCTGTTGCAGATGACATGCTGAACGCTCGGCAGCTTAACTGCCCCACACCAACGTCAGTCATTATCATCATCACCTTTCTCAGGAATCACTTAAATTCCACTTTCCTTCCCAATCACAGTTTTCCACACAGACAAGACTACTGAAAAATGATCCCAATAAACTAGAAGCTTTATTTATATCACAAGTCTTCTCATCTGTACTAGTAGGTAAGTGTGGGATTTAATTTAAATCCCACTGTATTCAGAGTGAGCTGTGCGAATCACAGAGAGCAGAGGGCACCAGTGAGTAAAGTCAGGTTATCTGTTTCAGGGACAGAAACTCTAGTGCTTCTGCTGTGTTGTTTATATGGTAGTTTTAAATAAATATGCACAAATAAAATAACTAAGCATAGGCCATCTATGTCTTTGCCCTTTTTTTTCTTTTTTGAGACAGAGTCTTGCTCTGTTGTCCAGGCTAAGTGCCTTGGCTTCAGTCTAGCTCATAACAACCTCAAACTCCTTACATTCACGTGATCCTCCTGCCTCAGCCTCCTGAGTAGCTGGAACTACAGATCCCTGCCACGGTGGCTGGCTAATTATTTTTTTTTTAGGAGAGAAGGGGTCTCACTCTTGCTCATGCTAGTCTCAAATTCTGAGCTCAAGCAATCCTCTTTTGGCCAACCAGAGTGCTAGGAGTACTAGTCTTGCTCTTATACAGTTGTAAAACCAATCACGATTAGACATTGCATAAGAATAGGAATATAAACGAATGCAATTAAAAGTAACTCGGTTAACTTAATGCAATGCTGTTTGCCAGAATGAAGTCAGTCTTGCTACACAGATATGATGGAGCTGCATCCTCTGTGAAGGAAAGACTCATGTAAGAGAATAAATGAAAAACTACCCTTAAATCTAATCTGCAGTGCAGAGAGTCTCACACAAGCTGGAGGCCATATAGCTGGAGACCCCCTGCAGGAAGGGCAGGCTTCAGAGCCCCACTGCAGCTGACTCTGGACACTCACTCACCAAGCGGAAGGGCAGGTGGAATTGCCCGCACAATTCACATTCCCAATCCCTTCCACTCTCTGAATCCTCCCACTGTCTCTATCCCAACTACTGTGAAGCTTTCATTCATTCGCCCTTACTAGAATGCATTTGACCTTGACTTGGGGCAAAAATATGTACGTGTTAAGTCTCCTCTGCCTGTCTTCATGCCCTGCAACAATCCCAATTTATGGAACAACTCAATCCAAAGGCAAATTAAATTAACTCAAACCCAGAGGCAGGCACTGAAATCATGTGACAGAACTTGATTGCAAAGCTTAATTCATTAGGGGTTCTCAGCCCTGGGTACACCCTGAGAAGATTTAAGCAAGCTCTAAGCCAGGGTATACCCCACATCAGTTACAGCAGAATGTCAGGGAGTGGGACCCAAGCAGCCCTATTTTCAAAGCTCCCTGGGTAAACTGAAAAGCTTCTGCACAGCTAAGGAGACAATAATCAAAGCAAATAGACAATGGGAAAAGATATTTGCATGTTATGAATCAGACAAAAGCTTGAGAAGTAGGATCTACAGATAAGTCAAATTAATCAACAAAGAAAAACCCAACAATTCCACATATGACTGGGCAAGAGAGAGAAATAGAACCTTCTCTAAAGAAGACAGATGGATGGCTAACAAACATATGAAAAAATGCTCATTGTTCCTAATCATCAGAGAGAAAGGCAAATCAAAACCACCCTGAGATATCCATAACCCCAGTGAGAATGGCCCACATCACAAAGTGTAAAAGCTACAGATGCTGGCGTGGATGTGGAGAGAAGAGAACACTCCCACTGCTGGTGGGACTGCGAACTAATACAAACTTTTTGGAAGGAAGTATGGAGAATCCTCAAAGAACTCAAATTATACCTTCCATTTGATCCTGCAACCCCATTACTGGGCATCTCCCAAAGAAAAAAAATCATTTTATCATAAGGACATTTGCACTTGACTGTTTATCGAAGCTCAATTCACAATTGCTAAGATGTGGAAAAAATCTACATGCCCACCAAACTGGGAATAAATTAACAAGCTGTGGTATATTTATGCCATGGAATACTACTCAGCCATTAAAAGAGGTGGAACTTTACATCTTTTGTATTAACCTGGATGGAGGTGGAACATATTCTTCATAATAAAGCATCAGATGAATGGAGAGAGAAGCAAGAATCCAATGGACTCAATTCTAATATGAAGGCAGTAGATGAGCTAATATGAAGTGGGGGGTAGGGGACGAGGGAGCCAGGAGAAGGAGGTGGGAGGGGGCAAGATACAATTATAAGAGGGACTTTATCTAACAAATGCAACCAGTGTAACCTAATTCTTTGTACCCACAATGAATCCCAAACAATAAACAAACAAACAAAAAGTCCCTGGGTGATTCCAATGTGCAACAAAGGTTTAAAGCCTGTGATCTATTTTCTTTTTTTCAGTTTCAGATAATATGAGGGTACAGAACCTGTGACCTATTGACAATGGCTTTCGAGCTCACCTGACTTCTGTCCACAGTAGCAAATGCATTTTGCATCATGATTCATACTCATGCACATGTTTAAAAACAGAAATAAACATTTAATAAAATGATACTTAGCTCTTACTACTACCCATATGTTCCGATATTTTCCATTCCCTTTACTTTTATTTAAAACAATTCTAGATGTGCTCAATGTCACACTTCAGTAAGTCACAAGTCTTTGGGGCAGCGGTTCTCAACCTGTGGGTCTTGACCCCTTTGGACTGTATTAAAGGGTTGCCGCTTTAGGAAGGTTGAGAACCACTGCTCTAGGGAATCACAACCCCCTGTTTAAAAAACACTGCTCTAGATAACCCAGAATATAATTTGATTAATTGCAAATTATTATCTTTGATATAAAAACCTAAATTCCAAAGAGGATATTGAATCTGTACCTCTAGAGCAGGTTTTTCAACCTTTTCTTTCTCACAGCACACTTGAACTTGAAGCTAAACTTCCGTGGCATACTCAAATTACGTTGATCCCCCCCCAAGAAAAAAAGTAAGAGTAAAAAAAGAATATACTTACTGTGCTTTGAACTTCTTTTGAAAATAATTTAATTAATGATCTTTAAAAGTTTTGCAGCACATAGGTTGAAAGTCACTACTCTAGATGCTCATTTTGAAAATCTCTTTCTCTCTCTCTTTCCTTCCTTCCTCCTTCCCTCCTGCCTTCTCTCCCTTCCTTCCTTCCTTTGACAGAGTCTTCCCTTCCTTCCTTCCTTTGACAGGGTCTTGCTCTACTGCTCTGTAGAGTGTGGCAGCATCATCATAGCTCACTGCAACCTCAAATTCCTGGGCTCAAATGATCCACCTGCCTCAACCTCCCAAGTAGCTGGAACCACAGGGGTGCCCCACTATGCTCGGTTAATTTTTCTTTCTTTTTTTTTTTTTTGTAGAAATCTGATCTCACTGTTGCTCAGTTTGGTCTTGAACTTTTCGCCTCAAACAATCCTCCCTACTCAGCCTCCTAAAGTGTTAAGATTACAGGCATGAGCCACTATGCCCCGCCTTAAAATCCTTATTATAGGCCAAATCTTTCCTTTTACAAAACAGAAAAGGTGAAAACTCATTTCCTCTTGTATGCAGACATGCCTCTGTTTATTATACTTGGCCCACTATTATTTCATGTCTATATTTTCACACAGCATTCTGTTCATCTGAAAGATCCTTAAACAACGCCTTTACTTTGTAAGTCCTTAAACACAAAGCTCTTGCAGCTCACTGATGTTTCACTGTGTGTTGTCCTTAGCAGAGGTCACGTCACACTGTAAAGTGGGAAGCAGGTGTGTGCACGGCTATTTGCTTACTGTGCTGTCGCCTGCTAGCAGCCAGGAGCACTCTCGGGAGGCCGGTCAAAGCACAGCTGGCTTCATAGAGAAGGGGGTTTGCTGTCATTAGTAGCACCTCAACAGTTATCACACTGTTTTCCAGCCTGGCACCTGTTTTATAATAACACCAGACCATATTGTTTTAGGTGTTTCATGCCCTTATCACATGGAAAAAATAAAGGGGAATAGAAGCTGGTAACAATACTCAATTTTCATCAATGTTACTGTAGTAGCAGCAGCATTAAAACACAGTTTTTTAACAGGGTTTCAACACAAGGGGACAAACTCAACAGGCAACATAGTATTAGTCAATTTCCAAAGGAGTTCTGATTTTGAAAAATACATTAGATATTAAGTCAAAATAATATTAATAGACACAAAACTGAACTTACACTAAATGTATATGACATGACCCATGTTAGAAAATCTTAAATACAGAAACTTAAAATACTAGCCACTTAAAACTCTGTTTTTAGGTAAGAAAAATACAACTGTGTATTAAGAAGAGAAACAGATGGACAGAGGCTCCCCAAGCCAGGTCCAAGCAGCTGAACCACTTATGATGCTGTGTCCACTTGGCTGTGACCTTGCTGAGTCAGAGTCACTCATGTCTACACCGGGGCATCTCAGCAGCGGGCATCTGCTTTAAATGGCTTACTGAATTTTAACAGGGTTGTGCTCCTAAGGGAAATGCAAATTCATTTCAAACCAACTTTGGTGTCTCAACAAACTAGAATTTCTCTCAAGACTACTAAAGTGTTTTCAACCTTGAGAATTTTAAATTACCTTAAGTTTTAACTTAATTTCTCAATGGAGGAAAGCTACATTTATGAAGGAAGGATTGTGTTGATCAGAACTTCTACTGACTAAAGGAATGTTGATTAAACATCTATTCAGTGCAAGGCCCTGCGGGAAATACTAAGCCACTATTCTCAGCAGAAGTCTCATGTCCTCATAAAGAAATTCATAAATTGGCTCAGCCCCTGTGGCTCAAGCAGCTAAGGCGCCAGCCACATACACCTAAGCTAGCGGGTTCGAATCTAGCCCGGGCTCGGCAAACAACAATGATGGCTGCAACCAAAAAGAAATTCATAAATTAAGACACTCAAAGCAAAAGCAGGTTGAAGACAACAAGACACCAACTAGGTTTAATGTCCCCTAATCTAGCAGTGGTTATTCTGGAAACTGAAGTAGTGTTTATTTTTCCAAGTTTGGTAATGTCATCTAAAAGCTTCACATGCACGTCGTCCCCACCCTGTGCGTCACTGAGCATGGTTGAATGTTTGCATATACAGGCAGTTCGCATGATGCCATTTGGAGTTGTGCAATCCTAGAGCTTGTCTTTAACCAGGGCCCTTCTATTCTGCACACAATGACCGCGGACGCACTACGCTCCAGATTGGTAATTGTGATGTTGGGTGTTACTGCTTTCCTTCATCTTCTCTTAAAGGAGGTGAAATTGGTTAGGTTCATTCCACCTTTGTGTACCCACGCTTCACAGACTGAAAGATTGGGTCACCAATTTGATTGATTTCCAGTAGGTGTTAAATGCAGCCAATGTTACGGTCATGGAGAGCAAACCACATTGCTAGTGTTGACTTAGGCCTAGAACTTCCTTGTCAGCTACGAGCTTTCTCTCCCATTCCAGTTCCCTTCAGCTCCTTCCTCAGCAACAGCTCAGCAGCTCCATGGAACACAAATCCAGGCTACTCCAACCTCCCCCACATCTTTTCCCAAAGAACTCTGGATTCCCAACCTGAGAAATTTTTAAAGCATTGTTCACAATCCCAATAAATTGGAAGATGTGGACTTAGGCAAAATTAAATAGGTTTCTTTGCTGCAAGATTTCCAGAGCGTCTGTACTAATATAATCTGGAGCAGTTAAAATATGTTCCAGTATCTACCAAAATTTTTTGAGCTTTTGTTTGGGAAAATCTTGGGATTTGGCATACTGTGAAAGACTGTGCCCTGGAATTTTTTTTTCTCTCTATTTATTACTTTAAATTAATTGCGTTGGCAAAAGGCATTGCCATCTATCTCTCTGGGAGAGAGGGGGAGAGAGAGAGGAAGAACGTTGAAAGAAAAGCAGGCTGTGGGTGGCACCTGTGGCTCAAAGGAGTAGGGCACCGGGCTCAAATGCCGGAGGTGGCAGGTTCAAACTCAACCCTGACCAAAAACTGCAAAAAAAAAAAAAAAAAAACCCAAACAAAAAACAGGCTGCTGTTTTAAGACCTTCTATAGCTCAGCGTCCAGATAGCAGCCACCAGCCCTGTGTGGCTGTTCAGCACTTGAAATGTGACCAGTCTAACTAGGGATGTGCTGTAATCGGAAAATACACACTAGGCTGGGACAGCAGAAAATACACACTCATAATTCCAGCACTTTGGGAGGTCAAGGCAGGAGAGTCGCTTGAGGCCAGGAGTTTGGGACCACCCTCGGCAACAAAGTGAGACTCCATTGCTATAAAAAATGTCAAAATTAGCCAGGCGTGGTGGTCCCTGCAGTACCAGCTTCTCAGGAGGCTGAGGCAGGAGGATTACTTTAGTCCAAGAGTGTGAGGTTACAGTGAGCTATGATTGCACCACTCCAGCCTGAGCCAGAGAGTGAAACTCTGCCTCCAAAAAATCATAAGGAAAAGAAAAGAAAGGAAACACCAGGCTTTTAAGACTAAAAAAAAAAGAAAGAAAAAACGGATACATTTTCATATTAATTCACAGGCTGAAATGTTTTGGGACACTGGGTTGAATAAAATATATTAATAAGATTAATTTTACTATTTCTCTTAGCTCTTAAAATGAGAACGCAAAAAATTAAAAATTCCAAATATGACTCACGTTATATTTCTATTAGACGGAATCTTAGAGACCTAGATGGCTAAACAGAAACGGCCAGCTATTGCCTCTCCACGCGAACACCACATTCAACAAATAGGCAGGCAAGCAAGGACCTTCAGAACAATTGGCGTCATCATACTGCCTGTTTGTTTGTTTGTTTGCAGTTTTTGGCTGGGGCTGGGTTAGAACCCACCACCTCCGGTATATGGGGCTGGCGCCCCACTCCTTTGAGCTACAGGCACTGCCCAATACTGCCCGGTTTTAACACTGAGTCATGGAAAGAGGCAGGAAGAGAGCAGGAGAGACAATGCTGCATTGCTCATGCCCCTCCTCCAGCCCTCCTGGGGAGAGAATCTGTGTCCCACGTCCCTGGGCGAGGGGTGGGAGAGAAGTGATTGTGGGACGTTACCTTGAAACTGACGGCCACCCTGATACAGGGGAACATGGCACTTGGGTTTCAGAGTGGAGGATTTCACCCAAGTTCCCGGCTAGCCCCACCACTGACTGACAGAAGCAGCCTGGGGCCTGGACTAAGTGTGGACCGAAGATGGGCCACGAGGGCTGCGGGCCTTGGGCAACCCCTGCGCTGTGCTGGCTCCGAGCCAGTGGACGTGGTATGCACTGCGCAGGGAGACACCAGCAGCAGCAGCCAAGCCAGCACCGGTGTCACCTCTCCCCAACTCCAGGCAGTGCACCCAGAGAGTTTCCTTCCACTCTCAGAGGAAGAGAAAGGAAAGAGAGGAGCTCAGAGGACTTTGTGTTACAACCTGGGACCGGCTCAGCCACGGTGAAATGAAGCACCAGCAGGCTGCTGAAGCCCCTGAGTCTAGGCCTCAGTTCTAGCCGCCCTGTCTTCCAGACAGTGTTTCTGGACCCACCCTGAGCCAGAGGAGACATGCTGCCCGCAAGAGAAGGAGCCGACAGGACTCCCCACCAGACCTTGGACTTGGAATGAACGTCAGAGGTACCCAGACAACTGTCATCACAGGCGTGAGGTGAGACTGGGCTGGCTTCAGGTGTGACCCGGCCATGAGGAAGTGCTCAAGACACACCTCCCCCGCTCCGCAGCCCCGCACAGAGTGAGGTGACACTGTCAACACAACTGCAGGACAACGCAGAGAAGGAACTGTGGAGCCTACCAGAGAAAGGAGCAGAGCTGGAAATAAGAAAAATCAAGCAGAGATTCTAGGGCTTAAGAGTTAAATTGCCAAACTGAGAAGGCAGCAGAGTCTCTCAACAGCAGACCTGAGCAAGCCAGAAGAAAGAAAGCGAGCTTGAAAACAGGCTATTTTAAAACACAACGGTTAGAAGAGAAAAAAGGAATGAAGAACAAAGAAGAATGATCCAAACTACAAGATCTAGAAAACAGCCTCAAAAGGACAAATCTAAGAGCTATTGGCCTTAAAGAGCAGGTAGAGAAAGAGATCGGGGTAGAAAGATTATTCAAAGAACTAGTAACAGAGAACTCTCCAAACCTAGAGAAAAATATCGATATTTAGATACAAAAGGTCATTGTGCACCAAGCAGATTCAATCTAAACAAGACTACTCAAAAGCATTTTCTAATCAAGCTTGCAAAGGTCATTGATAAAGAAAAGTTCCTAAAGGGAGCAAGCAGAAAGACAGGAAAAAATACGTGTGTGTCTCTGGGTGTATATGTATGTATCTGTGTGTGTCTATGTCTGTCTGTGTGTCTGTGTGTGTGGGGTGTCTGTGTGTGTCTGTGTGTATCTGTGTGTCTGTGTGTGTGTGTGTATGTGTGAGCTTCAGCACTCCCAGCAGCAGACTGCACAGTCTGGCCGCCTGTCTGGCAGCTCAGCACTCCAGCAAGAATGCAGCAGAGAGCAAGGTAGACATTGCATGGGCTTTGCCTTTCCACCTTATCCTCGGAAGTAACGCAGTATTACTTCTGCCAGTTTATAGCTTACAAGTGAAACACAATCCCAACCAAAGTTGAGGGTGAAGGGATTAGACTTTATCTCTGAGCCAGGTGGTGGTGAGGAGAACGAGTAGGATGGTTTATGCTGTCGAGGATCTTTTAGAAAAATGCAACCGTCCCAAAGTCTGAAGTTAGCAACGTACTACAAATGTCACATATAAGGAAGACATTACCACTCTCATCTATAAGCCAAGGCAAAGCATGTCTAAGCTGTCACACGTAGGGACAGAAAAAAATCTTTCGTGTGTTCTTTGACAAACATACAACTTTGATGCTAAATATAAGGTATGAAAGTTACTTTTCCCACTATAAAAGAGTACAGCATAATTACTGTGGTCATTTCTTATGGTTCGGAAATCTCTGAAAAGTTTATCTCTAAAATTTTCACATATCATCAAGGAGAATGATATTTCTTTTTGGAAAGTTTAATCCATTTCACCAGTTCCATTGGATTTGCCCTTGGGAAGTATTTGGGTATTTCCCACAGCCTCATTTAATAGAGAACTTGTCAAGCAAAAACTATCACCCAAATCGGCCTTACTAAATGTTTCCCCCTGGAAGAGTCAGTACTTATGGGTAAGAAATGCTAGTTTGGGGCTGGAAAAAGCAGGAGACGAAAGGCAAAAGGCCAGGTTATTGGTGCACGCTCTGTCTACAGCAAGGGAGGCCCCGCTGTCCATACGGCTATCTGCAAACTGAATTCTTTCAGAGTTCAGCCAACTCTCACTCCACATCTTCCTGAATTTTCTCCATTTTAGTTTTGATTTTTATTTAAATTTTTGATTTAAGGTTGGAATTTTTTCTTATACATGAAAATACTTATTATCTTAGGATATTTAATAAATTTTGGAACATTGTATTACAGTTTTCCTCTGCTTTGACGTGTGTGTTCGTGTGTGTTTGGGGGGTGGACATTCATTAGCTGAAATGCTTTGATTCGCAAACTTGGTTTTCTTCTGGTGGGGGCTTTGCTCACACCTCCGCTGCTTCCTGCTCCTTTTGGAATGCATTTTCTTCTTTCTTTCTTTCTCTCTTTCTTTCTT
>CAUYON010094155.1:0-38557 GCA_963573935.1 Arctocebus calabarensis | reverse complement strand
AGAGTGCCACTTACATTCATTCCTAATGAGACTTTCCGTCCCAGGACGAGGATTTCAGGATGTGTTTTTGGTATATGCCATATGGCAGTTCCAATGTTTCTGTATCTATATTACATCAACAGCAACTCGGGGGAAACTTCCCCAAGATATGCTAGGTGGCTTTGCTAGATGATAATCAGAACAAGGAAAATGAGAGAAACTGTTTGATTGTAGGAAGCAGATTACATCTGTCAAAGGGTTCCGAACACCTGAAGATTGTAGGTTATAACACCTGCATCCCTCTCCAAAATAAAATCCAGAAAGCTTAACCCTGAAAGTTGAAGGATTCTTCCCTAAACAGTGCTTGACAGGACACTGACAATGTATATCTAACGTCTGAATGACATTGCTGATTTATATCTATCTGGTCAAATTACAGTACAGGTTATTAGATTCCCAGTGGAGCGTGAACCATTTGCTAATCCACACATTTTATAGGTGAAAGGACCAGGATACCCAAGGAGTCGGCAACTTGCCTGTAGCAGATACTCAGTGAATGGGAGAGCCCTGGAAGAGAAATGCTGGAGCTGCAGGAGGGTCTGCACATTCTCACCGCCCTGCAAGCCATTTCTTCTCAGGTGAGTCTATCCTTACCTTGGTGTGATCTTACAGTGTAATCTTACTTCCTTTGCCTCCTGATTTTGTAGCTACAGAGTTCCAAAAACAAAGCCCACCTTACAAATGAGGAAACCAAAGCATAGAGAAGCTAATAGATTTTTTCCAAGATTACACACCCAGCTAAGGTGAAACCAGAATGAGAGATAAAGTCTAAGATCTAGGCCAGAATTCTTCCCACCAAGCCATTGCCTTCCCCTCTGTAGGCCTTTAGACCTTGTTAGAGGGAAACTTTGCTTAAGGGTAAAGGTTCCAGCGCCTCCGTCTGGTGTGGCTGGGGAGCACTGGCACCATCGTAGCTGCCTGCAGCCTCAAACTCCTGGGCTCAAGGCATCCTCCCCCCTCAGCCACCTGTGTGGCGGGCTCTACAGGAATGTGCCATCGTGCCTGGTTAATTCTTTAAATTTTTGTAGAGACATGGGTCTCACTATGTTGCCCAGGCTGGAAATATTTCTATCTAGGAAAAACTGATTATTTCTAGCAGAAATTAGCAGAGTAAGTATTTGGGGAGCAATCAGTACAGAAAATAAGGAAATCTGAATAGTATCCTGAAGTATAAAAGTCTCCAACTGTTTGTATTAATCAGGGTACTACCTGTTATATAAACAACCCCCAAATCTCAGTGATTTAAAAAAAAAATTACTTCTTGATCAGGTCATAGCCAATATAGGTGAGCTGGGAAGAAGAGGAAAATGTACATGCAGAAAGAAGGCTTTGTTCCACAGAGCCAATCAGGGTCTGAGGCTTTACTAGTCTGATAAAAGGGTCGGTGCACACAAACTAGGCTAAGAGCCCTGGATCTTCTGGCTTCACCACTCCCTAAGGCCCTGCCGTCTTCCATCAGCTCCTCTGCATTCAGGAGGGTGAGGAGGGAAGAAACAGCCTGGAGACCTACTTGGAAAGTTTCAGAGGGCAGCCTAGAAATGGCTCATATCACTTCTTTCTACCTTCCATTGACTATAACTAAGTAATAAGGACCCTGTCTAACGGCAGCAAAGACCAAGAAACATAATTTCTTTCTGGAAGTCCAGGAGTGAAAGGAAATGGTGTTTGGTGAACATATGTTGTTATCTCTGCTACACTGTCAAACGCATATTAGATCATGCCAATAATAATACAAATACTAGATGATACAATGGTATGAATACTAATGTACAAACACTAAATGAAACAATGATACTAAATGCTACACTGTCAATTTATAATATAAACACCATAAAAAACCCAAATACTAAATTACATGATGGAAATACTAAATGATATAATGAAACCAAATGACACAAATACTAAATGATAGTCATAACCAATACTAAATGACACAGGTACACTGGTACCAACAGGCACAGATACTGAATGATGCGCCCACACTACACCATAGGACGACACAGATACTAAGGATCTTCTGATGTGCAAAGCATGTCCTTGACCTTAAGCTAGGGAGGAAGACCTGCCTGGGCCGACAGCTGCAGGGATCCACTCTCTGCCCCTGAGGGACGGTTATGGGAGCAGTCAAGGAGAGATGAGGAGACGGGATGGATGGAACCGGGTGTAACACTGGTTCTCCTATTAGCCCAGGAGAAGATGACAATGCAAGACCTTTGGAACTTTACTGATGCTTTGTACAATTCTGCCTGAGTTGTTTTCCAAAATCATCTAACGCTAAAGCATCTTCTTTCATCTGAAATTGTTGGTTTCTACGTCCCTCATTAAGCAAGCTGACTCACAGGTGGTTAACATGAGCCCCTCTTCCGTTCAGGGATGAGATGACGCCTTGTTCTGAGGACAGGGAAGGACTGACGGTGAAGTGACACAAAGAGAGAGCCCCGTGGTCAGTTGCTATTCTGAGACCCGAACACAGAGCAACAATGGGACCGCTCTGGGCCCTCACACACAGCTCAGATGCCAAACAGAACTTTGAGGTCGGCCAGCGTGAGCTTGGAGACAGACTCCCCGGACCCCGACAGAACCTGTCGGGCCAAACATTTCTTCTTCTCTTGGAGATGTAAGATCTTCTCTTCTACTGTCCCCTCGCAGACAAATCTGCAAACAGACAAGAAAGCAGACGGGTAGAAACCCAAGCAGCTTATCTAGTAGTTAAGCTTCTATTGTGCTGAGTCTGTAGCGAGACTCTTTACATTTTCAGTGCTTTGGTTAAGAACCTTATGTTTCGGGATCCAAACAGCCTCGACTAGATACATGTTCCTTCACGATGATGTGGCTCAAATTGTCTTTTCAGTTCTTTTTGAAGCTAAGGTATTTGAGAAAACCCCAAATGAGCAATAGATACCCCTATCCAAGAAAAGTACAGAGATCCAGTTTTAGCCCCCAAATGTCATCTTGATAAGCTCAGAAGGCTGCAAAGGTTACCCATTTTCTGTGAGATACCTGTGTGCCGGTTTAAGTAGAGTCCACACTGAAAATAGGTTTTTAAAACTAAGAAAATGCCACTGTTGTCACTTGTTCAACACATTATTGATGAGCCGTCACTGTGGACCATGCACTATGGACTGCAGACCAGGTCCAGCCTGGACAGCAATTTTGAAGAGGCCGGCGCGGTGGCTCATGCCTATAATCCCAACACTCTGGGCGGCCAAGGCAGGAGGATCGATTGAGCTCAATAGTTTGAGACCAGCCTGAGCAGGAGCGAGACCCTCTCTCTACTAAAAATAGAAAAACTAGCCGGGTGTTGTGGAGGGCACCTGTAGTTCCAGCTACTTGGGAGACTGAGGCAAAAGGATCACTTGAGCCCAAGAGTTTGAAGTTGCTGTGGGCCATGATGCTGCAGCACTCTACCTGGGGTGACCAAGTGAGACTCTGTCTCAAAAAAAAAAAAAGTTTTAAGAAAGGGAAATATAGGGTGTGGGACACAATTATAAGAGGGACTTTATCTACCAAATGCAATCATTGTAACCTAATGCTTTGTGTCCTCAAAATAAAAGAAAAAAGAAAGAACGGGGAAAAAAAAAAAAGAAAGAAAGAAAGAAAGAGAAATAGAGTGAGCAGAGAAGAAAGCCAAAGACAGACAGGAAACTAACATAACACTGTACGTGGCAAAGTTTGGAAGTCATCTGTGCCCCTTGACAAGCGCAGTCTCAGTGAAACCACAGGGGTGAAAGCCAGCTTGCACAGGTTGAGGGGTGAGTGGGAGGTAGCAAGTGGAGACAGGTGGGGATCGCTAATTCTTCAGAAAACTTGGTCATGAAAAGGAAGAAGAAAGCGAGGGCCCCGGCACGAGTGGCTTGCAGCAGTGCGGCAGGTTTGCTTTTTGTTTTTAAAGACGGGGGATCCCGGGCGGCGCCTGTGGCTCATCGAATAGGGCCCCCATATACCGAAGGTGGCAGGTTCAAACCCAGCCTCGGCAGAACTGCAAAAATACAGAAAAATACCCGGGCGTTGTGGTGGGCACCTGCGGTCCCAGCTACTCGGGAGGCTGAGGCAAAAGACTCACCTAAGCCCAGGAGTTGGAGGTTGCTGTGAGCTGTGACTCCACAGCACTCTACCGAGGGCGATAAAATAAGAGTCTGTCTCTACAAAAAAATAAAGATGGGGGATCCCAAATAGAAGAACATGGTGCATAATCACTGGGTTGTGCCCTTCAAACCATCAACGTCCGAAACACAAAGACTGAGGAGACAAGTCACACAGCACAGCTACCAGGGTCGGGGTTTTCTTTTGCTGTTTTAAAGGACATCACTGGGACGAATGGTAAGGTCCACAGATCACAGTATTTTATTAATGTTAACGTCCTAATTTTGATAGTTTTGTATTTGGGCTTATGTAAGAGAGTGCCCTTATTTTCGGGACATGCACAGTAAGGGGTAAAGGAACACCGTTACCTACAACTCACTCTCTAACGGTCTAACACACACACACACACACACATGGCCGATGGCAACTTTGGGGGATTATTCTTACAACTTTTCTGTATGTTAGAAATTATATCAAAGAAAAAGTTCAAAGCAAGAAAAAAGAGAGGAGGGTCCTTTCCCAGGCCACCTTGACCGAGACGTGGCTCACTGTTTATACCCAAGCTTGCTCTCTTCCGCAGGGACCAGCTCCAAGCTCACCCCAGACTGCTTCTGTGTCCTTCCTGACTAGTCTGACCGAGGAGATGCCTCCGAAGCATCATTAGCCAAGTGATCACCAAATACTTCACGTTCAAGACCCAGGGATCTTTACTTACTTGTGTATAACAACATCTTTCTGCTGTCCTACTCGGTAAATTCGGTCACAAGCTTGATCTTCAAGTGACGGATTCCTGTTAGAAGACAGGTAAAGGTCAAAGGTCCTGACACTAGACCAGAGTTGGCAAACTACGGCCCAGGGACCAAATCTAGCCCACAGACTGCTTTTGTATGCTTCTTGAGCTAAAAATAGTTGTTATATTTTTAAAGGGACTTAAGAAAACAAAAAAACAAAACAAAACACACAGAGTATGGAACAGAGAACCATGTAGCCTGTAAAGCCTAAAAGGTTTACAGAGAAAGTCTGTGGACCCGTGTCCTAGGCCACATTGGCTTAAGACAGGTGAGTGCCAGAGATCTGCTTACTTTCTAATGAGAAACTGGGCTCAGACTGCTAATTATAACTTTCAGCACCATCGTCAGTTTATGACTATAAGTGACCGTAAATAATGAAGGTGGAAACAACTCCCATCCAGTCTCCAGCTGGCCGATGACCTTGAGCGACCTCCACCTCCAGGCTACAGCTGCTGCTTGGCGACGTGAGGGCTGCTCCTGGACTGAACGGCAACCTTTGTCATCTTTGCTATTCTGTGACCCAACTAAGGAGACTTTATTTGTTTCCTTCTTTATGAAGTTCTGTTATCAACTCCAAATTAGTTTCTCATTTTACCTCTTTTTTTCTTTTCTTTTTTTTTTGAGACAGAGTCTCACTCAGTCATCCTGGGTAGAGTACCCTGGAGTCCTTGTCGCTCACAGCAACCTCAAACTCTTGGGCTCAAGTGATCCTTCTGCTCAGCCTCCTGAGTTGCCGGGATTGTAAGCGCCTGCCACGCCCAGCTAGTTTTTCTATTGTTAGTAGAGATGGGGTCTCACTTTGCTCAGGTTGGTCTGGAATGCCTGCGTGTAGGCGATTTATCCACCTCAGCCTCCCAGAAGTTTCTCATTTTACCTCTTTAAAATCTTGAATAACATTTCTCCATCTCAGAAAAAAAACCATAATTCCCAGTATGCTTTCCTCCTGCATGTGTGTAGAGGAGTCCCAAGAAAGACCTAAACACGTTCTCCCGGAAGGCGGTAACAGGCCATGTGTAGGCACCACCCGGGCTGCCTGAAGGGTGAGACCAGTGGCTTCCAACCAATGTGCCGCGAAAATCTTTAAAGATCATTAATTAAATTATTCTCAGAAGAAGTTCAAAGCACAGTAAGTATATTCTTTTTCCACTCTTTCTTTTGTTTGACATAATTTAAATGTGCCGTGAGATAAAAAAAGTTGAAAAACATTGAATGATGAGCAAATGATGAGCCCTAGCAACAGTGCCTGGCATAGCAATCCTTTACTGGCATGACAGTAAAGAAACCGGTACAAATTGTGAGACTTTCCGTAAGCAACACCCTAGCTCATTTACCTTGTGCAGGTTGTGTTCCTGATACTAACACTTCAGGGACAAATCTAAGGGCTATGTATGAAGAAGAGTATTTCTTAGCTGGGCCTTGTGGTGGGCACCTGTAGTCCCAGTTACTTGAGAGGCTGAGGCAAGAGAATCATTTAAGCCCAAGTTGCTGTGAGTTGTGACACCACAACACTCTACCAAGGGCAATATGGTGAGATTTTGTTTCAAAAAAAAAAAAGAAAAAGAGTATTTTTAACATAACTGGAACATTCCCTTGCCTTTTCCTTTGAAGGAATGCTTCTCCCTCTTCTCCAAGGTTGAGATCTCCTTGGATCTTAACAAGTATGTCTAGAATACAATATTCTGGAGAAGAGGTAAAACTGAGCAGTGTTAGCTCTTAGCCGTGAGGAAAAAAATGTGCTCCTTGTTTCCATGGAAACAGATGCTAGATTACCAATCAAGGGAATGAACTATTTTAAGTAAGCACTTGAAGCCTTGCTGGCTCAGGAATTCGGAGGCATCAGCCGGCCCTCACCCTGTTCAGCTCTGCGTCTACAGACATAAATGCACAGAGGCATCTCCACGATGCAGAGAGAGCACATTTGGTCTAAGAAGTCAGTCCCAACTGCCCCGCTGGCTCACTTGCCTCCCGGCTGCGCTGCGAACGACTCAAGAAAAGTCCAGAATCATTACCAGTGCATGTCCAGAAGGAAAAGATGGTTCCCTCCAGTCAGGTTTAGACCAACACCTCCAGCCAGGAGAGAGATTAGCATAACCTGCAAAAGAGACACACTGTTAACTTTATAGGGACTTGGTCCAGTAAGGCACCTCTCCTGTGTCTCAGGATGAAGCCCCAGATCGATACAGATAAGCAATGCGTTCCTGTCAAATTTCCTTCTGTGGTTACAAATGCACTTTTGGAAACATTAAATGTCATCTCCCATGTTTGATCTTTGAGGAAATTCTCACATCACATTTTTTTGCATAAGTCAACCTGAAAAAATTAATTGAGTACTGGCCAAAATATTGAAATACTGTAATTTAGATTGCTAGGGGTGGTCAGCTCAGTAAACTGTCCACGAACTAGACTATGTCTATGCCATCAGTTCCAGCCCTCCATGGCTATGATCATTCTCCTATCATTCAAAACTGCTTCCCAAATCCGTACTCTCTATAATTAGATGCCTTTGTTCTTCCGTTTCCTTCCACATTTCTTCATACCAAAATCCCATCTATCTTTTAAGGCTTGCCTCCTCCACAAAGATTCTCCTGATCCTAACCAGCTCTGCTCTTAATCTCCTTTGAGTCATCATACTTTATTCTCTTTAGAGCATTTGTGCACTTTGGTAAGTAGCCCAATATATGTCTAACAAATTATAAACACTTGGAAGGATCAAGGATGTGAATATTTTTAAGTTAAGTTGCTATATTAGAATCCTTCTGTGTAACTCAAAATAGTTGGCTATTAATCACATGGCTGTGACGACCAGCTCACACCTGCGGGCTTGTGGAATGGTTAAACGCCTCTACCAAGTCCATTCTCTGTTTGGGGTTGATGGAGCCATCGATGGTGGCATAGGTCAGTCCATGCCTCCTCAGGTGCAAGGCTGCAACTTTCAGCATGCTGGTCCACTGAGAGACAATGACGCTGGAAAGAAGGAAAAAAAATCCTAAAACACTATAGATTATATAAACTCTTCTGCAGGGATTTAATGCTCCTGCCATTTTTAAGATTAGTTATCAGCCATAAACTAGAAAAGGCCTTCTGGCTGGGCACGGTGGCTTGCTCTGTAACTTTAGCACTCTGGGAGGTCGAGGAGAGAGAATTGCTTGAGTTCAGGAGTTCAAGACCAGCCTGAGCAAGAGTGAGACCTCATTTCTACTAAAGATAAAAAAAAAAATTAGCCAGGCATAGTAAAAAATTAGCCAGGTACTTAGGAGGCTAAGGTAGGAAGATTACTTGAGCCCAAGAGTTTGAGGTTGCTGTAAGCCATGGCACTTTACTCAACGTGACACAGTGAGACTCTGTTTCAAAAAAAGAAAAAGGAAAAGGCCTTCTGCTCGGATGCTCGGCCTACCTGATCCTCTAGGGATATCCTCATTGATCTGTACCGCAAATATTTTAATTGCAAATCACAGGGAATTTGCGCTATAGCCTCAGTAGTTTCTGCTGAGCATGACTCAAGGTCCTTGATACAAAAAGCTAAGACTCACAGCTACCAGCAATTTCACATTTTTCTGTTTAATGTTGACCAATACTTGGATAATGAAATAACACACCTCTTTTGGGATCCTAAATTTCTTCGGATTGCCTCCAATTCTGCCAACAGAGATGATATCTGGGAAAAGGTTACATGAACACTGTAGGATTAAGCAATTCGTCTCTCCCTCTTCCCTCACCTGAAATACCGAGACGGCTTCTACACGCTGGGCTCAGACCTCTCCATTCCACTCTCCTCTGCAGCCAGAAGGCAATTTCTTAAATACATGTTTGTCATTCCCACCCCCTCGCCTGCTGAAGCTGATGAAGGGCAAACCAAATGACCTGCTGGATCCTTGCTTATCTATTATTATTATTGTTATTAGCATTATAACTAAGGCAGGGTCTTGCTGTTGTCCTGGCCAGAGTACAGTGGCATCATCATAGCTAACAGAAACCTCAAACTCCTAAGCTCAAGTGGTCCTCCTGCCTCAGCCTCCCTTAGCTGGGACAACAGCCATGCACCACCATACCTAGCTAATTTGTCTGTTCTGTTCCCTTTGCCTGGAGTGCCCTTCCATGTCAGTTTAATGTCACATCTTCTCGGAGGGAGGTCTTCCCCAGGCCTCAAAGTATGAAGTAGATGCCCATTGCCTATGGACTCCTATGGAACCTTTTGTTTCTATTATCGTGGTCTGTACTACAGATGTATTAATTACTTATAAAGGACTGGAGAGTCTCTGAGGACACAAAGGCAGCAGAAGTCTGGCTCATTTCTATACTCACAGCCCCCGGACACTGCTGAGAAAGAGAAGGTACAACTCCAACATTTGCAGAAGGAGAAAGCGAGACCATAGCAGGCTTTATGGGCTGCCCCAGATGTCAGTGAGGAAAAGGATGGCTCCCAACTGCGGCACTTAAAGCTTCCAAACTAGCTCTCTGAGTCTTTACCAAAAACCTTTAGGGTACCCAAGTCCACGCGGGAGCAGTCAGTGTGAACACGTTGGCCATGGCTTTGGAGTGCATTTCCCTGGGCTGGTTCTTCCCAGCTGCTACTGAGAAAGACCATCTGCAAGTCTCCAGGGGCCCTAGGGGTCACCCCCAGAGTAGAGGAGGGAGCTAGCTGGACTACGAGTCAACCGGGACATAAACACACAGCAGTGCTTGCTGTCACCACCCTGGAACTCAGGTTCCTTACCAGGGAAAAGAAGGGCTGGAGCCAGAGAATTTGGAGGGGCCCAGAGCCCCCACATGCTAGGCCGTCATTGCAGAGTAACCGCAGAGCTCCGCCACGCGAGGCTGCTTTCCAATCTCGACAGACATTCTGACGCCAGGGCAGAAGTGAGGCACAGGGCTGCACCCTCTGCAGCCGCAGAAAAAGGCGGGTCCGTTTGCACTTGGCCAACAATAGAACAGAGACACCGAAGTGTCTGCTGTCTGAGCAACTTGACCCTGGGGACGGCGCTGTGCTTCCCACGTGAAAAAGCCGGCAGTGGATGTTTAGAGAAAAGCTGCAGAAGGACTAAGCGCGGTCCGTGCACTGAGGGATCCCTCTCTGCACACCACAAGCTTAAGTAGTTGGAACCTGTTCGAACGGTGTACACGAAGCAGCTTGGGGAATAAATATCACCCGAGCAGTAGACAGGAACACAGATTACTGCGGATACGCTAAGTTTCAACCCCCTGGCTAACTCTGAAGGTGCTGGAACTTAAACGTCAGCCCATAGCATGCTCCTACGTTTCTCTCAGCCATTAGTGGTGAAGACCGAGGTAAATGTTTTAAACTTTTAATTAAAAGGCATTGTTTCTTTTCTCAAATCATGCCATTCCCCTGGCAGGGACCACCTTCCTACTTACATTTTTTTTTTTTTAAAAGCCTTTACAGAGAGAGGGGGAGCCCAGGCATGGCAGCTGCTGGTGGTAATGGAAAGAGAACAAACCCCACGTTCCGGAGCACACTCCAAGCCAGAGAAGGGCAGGGCTCAGGTTACAGCACAGCTTGGCCTTCGCCTAGGTAAACTCTTCAGCTTTAGAAAGCGCTGATGAAAACAGAACAGGATGACTAACAAAGACGGGAGGCCGTGCAGGAAACAGAGGCAAGGCTTTCAGCACGTCGCAGCAAGCGGCGCTCACGCGTGTCCCGCAGGCTCTCGAGCGAGGCCTCTGCTATTTCCAAGCTTCCCCTAAACAAGATGCTCACTCACTTAGCCCCATCCTTAGCACAACCCTGGCAGGCTCCTTCACCAGGAATCCATGACACAAAGCCTGCCTTGACCTGGGGCTGTCTCCAGTCACTTTCTGAAAGCCCGCTACGTAACAAGGCTTTAGACGTAGGTAGGATGAGGCTTTGAGACCAGACAGAGGACCTGCTGGGCGACAACCTGATGGCGCCACCTCTGCCATCAAGCGACTGGACCCACTGGGCAAGTGAGGTGCTCTCACATAGGAACTGCACGAGGGTTAGAACAGAGGTGACAAAAGTACCTTGGTGCTCTCTCGTGTGTCTTCAAAAAGCTCCACCTTGAAGCGTGTGCCATTAAGGAAGACAGTGGAAGATGGCTCGGAGTCATGGAGTTCCAACAAGGTCAAGGCACTGAGCTGCTCTTCCAGGGACAGCACGAGGCCCTCGCCCCGCAGTTCTGTTGGATCCAGGGCCTGAGCAGCATAAGAAAGGGGACAGGAGCAGCTGGGACTCCAAGTAGCACGCCTTATCACTTGCTGGTGAGGTTCTGATTGTTTAACACTTCACAGAGCAAAATGTCTTGTAATTTATCATCAGTAACTCCTCAGAGAAGCCATCAAAGTGTGATCTTCCAAGTTTTTCACCAGATTGAACATAAACCAAATGATGGAAGCTTTTTTAAAGACTCGTCAGACAGATTATATAATCATTCTATTTTTCCCAGTGAGAACAATACGGTTAATTAAGCTATTGATAGTCAACATACATTATTCCAGCTCCTGAAAAGAACAGCATACTCCTCTTAATTCTGGATCTGCCACTATCCAGTGCAAAGGCAGCTGTTCAATTTGTTTAACTTCCTAAGTTTTCCTAACTAGACTGAACAGCCCTGAAGGCAGAAAAGAAAACACTGATAAATAAATTAGCTTTATGACATTTTGAAATGCCAAAGCATTCATTAATGGTTTCTTAATTTTAACAAAATGTCATTTTCCATTCTAAATCAACGTTTATCTAAAGTGAAAAAGACAACAGAAATACACTGTTCTCAATGTTATGGGAATCCTAATGATTAATATAAAATAAAGTAAAACAAACAAGCCCCCTTTTCTCTGCCTCACCAAAAAACCTCAAAACACTAGTTTCCTTTGATACAGCAAAAGGGCCTCTGGCGGCCCTTGGGCATCCCGTGACACAAGCCATGGGCTTGCTTACCGACTTCAGTAAAGAAAGATGACAGCAACACTGGCGGAGTCTCAGCAGCTGGGACAGGATGTGGGCGGCGCTGGACCTCTGCACATCTGCCGCCGCTGCAGGTCCAGGTCCCATGGACTCAAAGTCCTGTGCCACTTCCAAGAGGGAGGACAAACCACAGGAAATAGCGTGGAATTTAAAACCGAGAAGTGCAAAGAATCGTGAACTAAACACAGCTACTTTAAACTTGTCTGATCTGAGCTTCAATTTTATTATTACAACTCGTTTCTATACCAATTAAGCCAAAGCTATCTGCCTCTCGATAAAGCAGATATGAAAAAGCAGCTTAGATCAGCAGGTCTGATACTTGCAGGTTAACATATTTCACCCTGGTTTCAGGTTCTTAGCTCACATAACATCTCTGATTCCAAGGATTCATAACGTCCTGTTTCTGTGTTGTCCTGAACCTGAATCCACTTCTGTTAGTGGTATGTATGTCTGAGTGTCCCATGGCTTACCTCTACTGAATGGATTATCAGGGCTCCTTCCAGATTGGTTGTCATTACTTTCATGTCTTTTTAGATAGGATTGCAGAGCTGACCTGCCTCAGATGAAAAAAGAAAATGCATGTATAATGGTCACTAGGAACAAAAGGTTTACAACAGTCACTGCTTAACTGTGCCTGCACTGGGATCTTGGCCAATTACAGATGTGAACTTGTTTCATGATGCCAAGCTCACAGCAAGGCCTGGCCAAAGGCAATGCAAAAGAAATAATTATTTTACGTCTAAAATCATTTTTTGAAATAAGCTAATCAACATAATGTCTAAAAAGAGAAAAAAAATATTTATAGAAACTTATTAAATGTACAGTATCAATGTCTTTATATAGTGATCAAGAAAATGCCATGAAGGCTATCTCTAACAGTACGATCAAAATATTTCTGATTGTATATGAAGCATATTCTGCCCTATGATTGCACCAATGTACATAATTATGTTTAATAAAATTATTTAAAAAAATATTTATAA
Organism: Arctocebus calabarensis; assembly: GCA_963573935.1. Classification (NCBI taxonomy): domain Eukaryota; kingdom Metazoa; phylum Chordata; class Mammalia; order Primates; family Lorisidae; genus Arctocebus; species Arctocebus calabarensis. The sequence continues at coordinate 25,721 of CAUYON010094155.1, read as the reverse complement.
CGGAAACGAGAGGTAACAGACAAGAGAGAATAAATCTGGAATTCAGAAAAGGGTAACAGTTCAAGAGAAAGCACAAAGAACAGACAACATGAAAGATTACAAAGCAGTTGCTTTAAAAAAAAAATTCCAGATGTTGGATGACAGGTCAAAGATCAAAGAGATGTAATTTTCTAACACAGCCCCATGAGAACCACAGATTTGGTATTCAGTGACCACACACTTGACCACTTCTACATAAGGAAGAAGGGTGGAGACAGGGAGATTTAAAAAAGGGATTTAGAAATCCCACTTATCAATACTACCATAGATACAGTTTATGGAAATCTGAGCCTCAGTTCGTTCACTCCCACACAGAGGACTGAACAATACTCGCAAGGTGCCTCTTCCCTGCACACACCTTGATCTTGCAAAAAAGACATTGTAAACAGTCTCTTCATCTTCAGAAAGCTTTAAATGGTGTAACTGAAATTTACGTTGGGGCAGTATCACCTGGAAGAATAAAAGAAAAAAAGAAGCTGAAGTGAAGCTATGTATGTACAAACTAACTAGATATTACAGAGTGTGGGAAGGCAGCTTCTGCCCTTTCCTAAATACAGGACCACATCAACACACAGCACAGGTGGGCTGGGCCCAGGGCTCCTCCTGCAGCAGGGCAGCTGGCTATTCAACCTAAGACAAGGACAAGGTCATCCTCCTTCCCTGGCCTCCCCCAGAGACAGGTACAAATGTGATTACCAAAGGTTTGCCGGTAGAGTCCAGCTGGTCTTTTGTTCTCCTCAGCAGGAGGCTCTTGGTCAAAATACTTAACCGTTCTCCACCTTTCTTTGAACCATTGTCAACCTGGCTTCTCCACAGATCGAACTCATCAAATGGAGAACAACGGAGAAATCTTTTATGTTGAGGAGGAAGGGCCGGGGAGGGAAGGAGAAGGATGAGGGGATAGAATAAAGGTTCAAAGTAAGAGATAAGATGAAAAACAAATCAGATTTGCTGTTACATCTGTCATCCAATCATCTTTAAAAGCAAATTTCATAACAAAGCTCTGCTAGAAAGATCAAAAGGATCCAAGTCAATAATGAAAACCACTTTATAAAAATGTGATTTTTTTCCCCATGAACAATCCATTGTCATGACAAGACATTATAACCAATAGCTGGAAATTATTCCTAAAGCTTCAAAGGCTAACAAAGAAATCCCAAATCCTCTCAGGGCTGACTTGAATAAAAGGACGACGTACTTTAAAATCAGCATTCTTTTCTTTTTGCTTCAAATAAATTGAAGTCCTGACCTTAGGCCATATGTTTTTTTTTCTTTTCCTTTTTGTTGCAGCTGTCATTGCTGTTTTAGCTGGCTGGGCTGGGTTGTGGTGTCACACAGCTCACAGCAACCTTCAACTCCTGGGCTTAGGCGATTTTCTTGCCTCAGCCTCCCGAGTAGCTGGGACTACAGGCGCCCACTATTTTTCTGTTTTGCAGTTTGGCAAGGCTGGGTTTGAACCGCCACCTTCGGGATATGGGACTGGCGCCCTACTCACTGAGCCACAGGCGCCGCCCTTAGGGCATATGTTTTAAAGCAGAAGTAGCTGAAAACATTCACTGGACTGAAGAAAGATGACTTTTGTTTCCGTTAATTCAATCTGTCCTATATTTTTGCATATACAGAAGCTAAATGTAATCAAATGCCTATATCAGCCAGTCAATCAACAGATATTTTCTCATAAATATTTATTCTTCTGTCCATTAAAGGGTAACAGGATTGCCATCTGCTACATGATATAATCTGGCACACCCTGGTGCTTTACCTTGAGACATGAAATAATGATGAAGGGTTACAGACAGGGCTCACATTTACGTAATTCTAAAGAGGTTACTCACTTCAGCAGTGAATACATATCCAACAAGTTGTTTTGAATGGGGGTTCCAGTGACAGCCCAACGGGCCTGGGCTCGTAGCTTGCACACCGCCAGGGATGTGTGCACTCGGGGGTTCTTAACGTTGTGAGCTTCATCCAGGATGATTCGAGCCCAGACTATTCGAAGCAAAGGTGTTGAGACACCCTGAAAGGAACACAGTGGAAATCCAACAACAGCATGGGAAACGGACATATCCTCAAGGAGATAATAGGAAATAACCAGGTATTAAGGATCCACTTTTACCACCACAAATAATTTGCTTAGATCAGGAATAATAACATAAGAGTTAAGAAATTAAAAAGTAGAGCTATTCAGCTGGTTCAAATAAACAAGTTACCTAAGGGTCTCAGGTCTTAAGCTTAAAATGCCTAAGAGTAAAGTATTTTCTTTCTCATGTGAGTTTTCATTTATTCTTCCAACCTACATTAAAGCAATAGCTATAGGCCAGGACTATGGGTATTGAGCTTGCAAATTCACTCACTCAATAAAATATTGTCTACAGGCAGGGTGTGTGGCTCATGCCTGTAATCCCAGCATTCTGGGAGGCAAAGGCAGATGGATTGCTTAAGCTCAAGAGTTCAAGACCAGCCTGAGCAAGACTGAGACCCATCTTTATTAAAACAAAAACAAAAGGGGCAGTGCCTATGGCTTAAAGGAGTAGGGCACTGGCCCCATATGCTAGAGGTGGTGCGTTCAAACCCAGCCCTGGTCAAAAAATCGCAAAAAAGAAAAAAAAAGTAATCTAAAAACAAACAAACAAACAAAAACTAACCAAGAGTGGTGAGAGTGGTGGCAGGCATGTGTAGTCCTAGCAACTTGGGAGGCTGAGGCAAGAGGATCACTTGAACCCAAGAGTTTGAGGTTTCTGTCAGCTATGATGCCACAGCACTCTACACAGGGTCACCAAGTGAGACTCTGTTTCAAAAAAAAAAAAAATTGACTGCATTTTACTATATTTGCTAAAATTTACTAAAAGCCTATTTTTAAGATACTAAGCCAGACATGAAAAAAAGTTCCTACCTTCAAAAGCTCAAAATCTAGCAGGGGAGAAAGTAAGTACAAAGATAATTACAATCCAATGAATATATAGTAAGTCCCACTGGATGACTCAATATGTGAAGTGGGAATCTGCCTGGTCTTGTTCCCTGCTGGATCCCAGATCCTGAAATAGCACCTGACCTACAGCAGACACTCCGTATTTGCTGAATAAACAGAGCACTGCAACCTAAGTACAAGGTGCTCGCAGAAACAAACATGCAACCAAGCGGGGGAAGGTAGGAAGGGAGGAAGGGGGTGGCCCAGGAAGCATCCATGAAGCAGGTTAAAAAAACATTAACCTGGGAAAAGAAGGGGAGGTGAAGCATTTCATCCAGAAGGAGAACAAAGGCACACGGTGTGACGGAGAGAGGCAGGGAAATACAGAGCCCTTGGAATGCTCAGTGGGAGGTGCCGCTGGGAGGGGCAGTGTGGAGGAGGGACGAGGGACACGCGGGGATCTGACGTGTTATATAAAGGGATCTGGAGTTTTCCAAAAGCAATGGTGAACCACTGAGGAATCTGGAAAAGTTCATTATCTCTAGGAAGTCAGAGTTGGTCATGCTGGAGATGTGTTAGACCCTATTGTACTAAAAAGGAAAACATATGCAAAAGATCAGCTCTTAGAGTGCTAATCTACTTTGGAGGAGGAAAGGTCCTAAAAATAATTATGCAATAATCATATGATTGAGACTACTCTGGATCTACTAGCCACCCTCAGGTTTTCCTTATGGTCCTCATTTAGCCTCTGGCCCATTTGTATCCTATCATTTGCAACCCTTTTTTTCTGAGAGGTAGAGGTAAGGCAGGGAATGATGACTTAATACCAAAATACCAGTGCTAGACTACCAGGCTACACAATAAATTAGAAAATCATGAGAGTATACCCCAAATTCTCTACAATAAATACCATGAAGGAGCTGCGGCCATACTCAGGTGATCACTACCACCACAATTGCACTGTAGTTATCTTTGGTTGTGAAATACATCAGAATACTGTGCCAAATGTCAACCTTTATCACTGAGGCAGTTGCCTAGGATAAGGGTAATGAGACAGAGGGAAAGAATGAATCTTTTCCAAAAGTGGCAAATTCAGAGCATTGCTGACCTCACAGGAAGAAGCTTTTGCTATCTCTGAGGCTGTAAAAGACTCCTGTTACAGGATGTGCGGGTCCAACCTCACTGCCCCGGCCACCCCTAAGCCTCACCTCCACACTGGGGTTCGCACCCGGGAGCTCTCCCTCTTTGTTCTTTGTGGGAATCTCCTTGGCCACAAGGCTGTAGGTAGTGACCACAACGTCGTATGTAGAGAGGCTGCAAAGATACAACACGGAGCAATCAGTAAGGATTCCTCTATGCACTGTGACAATGAGAGAGTGCAGGGTGACCTCCCTACAAAACCGCCGGTGATAGGAAGGACAGCAGAGTCATGACCTTCTGTCCCTAAGACACACACACAACATATGTGCGGTCTAGAATGGCTTCCCTCTTCCCATCCAATGAGTCAGAAAGGAAAATCTCAGGTTTGATATGATCTGGCCAGAACAGAAAGTAGGACAGAGCTGGGAATTAACATTTAGCAATGATTTCAGATGGATGACACCAAAGTCCCAGAGAAGAAAGAAACCCTCAAAGCACCTGACACCAGTGACACTTTCTGCCCACCCCTCTATAATGGATTTGTGGAAACCGTTTGATCTAGCTTTGACATTGGATATAAACATACATGCTGTGAGGTTATAGTTCACCTTGCTTATACTCTCTCCTCATAAAGACTCCCAATGAAAAGCACAAATCTTCCAATGAAGCTTACTGTTCAATAAATACTTCTGAAAAAATGATACGGCCAATTCAGAGAGGCAGCAGGGTCTACCAGATACCTGAGCATCACGTGAACAAGTGTGATTGACAGTGATCTCAGTAGGTCAGCTAGTACATTCTGAATACCAAACAAATTGTCTTCAACGCATAAATCAAATGAGATCCAATTTACTGCTAATAAAAGTTTAAAACAAAAGCAAGCTATCGGCGGTATCTTATGCCAGGTAAGGCCTGCAGGCCTGGCACTGCCACCATGACTACTTGGTCAAGAGTGACCACGTTGTAAGACTGAGGGTGGCTAATCTGGCAACTTATTCCTGAAAGACTGCTGTCCTGTTCTTCAGGGGATAAAATACCCAATGTCAGAGGGTATTTAGGCATTTTCTTTCTTCCTTTCTGATCATCCTCCTTTAGGAATTTATAGTTAAGTTTAATCATCCTAAACTTTTCAATCTGAAATGGCTTAGATGGGTCATATGTTAAAAATGCAGCCATCAAAGTATAATCAGCCACAGCAGCCAACATTCGCAATGTTAGTCTATCCAGACGCTCTGTGAGATGGGGCCACACACTAAGAGAAGAACGTGACCCTGGAACCGGAACTGGGCAACCAGGAGAGGCTTGTGACAGTCCCCTTTCACCGGGGAATGTGGCCACCACTTGGCAGACAACTCGGGTCTCTCAGGCCTCCTCACGGGACAGTTTTTGTTGGGGACAGTGAGTAGGACACAGCAAAGACATGACTTGATCTCAAGATGTATCTCGTAGTACAGGGCAAAGGCCGTTTGCTGAAGGAAGTGAAAACCTGACTTTAGGCTTCAGAAATGTCATTAGTCCCAACTAAGTGAACTCTCACTGGAGGCAGGAAAGGTCAGCAGGGCCCTGAAGCCCAGGTGCCGGCCGGCCCCGATTGCGCGTTCTTGCACTCACACTTTTGCACGGTGATCCCGGTTTGGCCCGTGATACAGACAGACTCTTAGTTTGTTGCTGTTTACACGTTTCTCGACCTCATTTTTCCAGTGGTGGATCAGGGAAGCAGGACAGATGATTAGCGTTCCAGGGGAAGTGAAGTCGGAGGAGTCTTGAGAGGGGGAAATCAACAGTTATATTCATTAAGTAATATCACCTCTCTCTCACCTGACTTCCCCCAGCAATCAATATTTATGACTGCTGCTCTTGTTTCCACACAGAGCCTCTGGTGAAACAGGAAATGGGAGAGATGGTCTTTTAAAACAGAACACTTAATTATTTATTCTCTCCTATAAATGTGTCAGAGTGAGAGGCTAAAAAGGAAGAGGAAGGGGGTAGACCGTGACCTCAGTCTAAAAAAGAATGTACTTTCACAGGGTGGCCAGAGGCAGAAGCTGGATCCTTTTCTAACCCCTCTGGGTCAGTTCGTTATGGGAAAGTACTAAAGTTTATACTGTAGATCCTCTGTACGGAGACCACCCGGGGGACTGCAACAAACAGGTCAACATAAGGAACTAGGCCTGCTGGCCTGACACGTAGGGGAGGTGTATGTCCAGTCTGTGAAACTACGACAGCTTAAGGAGGTGGTCAGTGCAGGGAGGGGGTCAACTATGGAGGTTCAACTATATTATTATTTTTCCTGAAAAGCATAACTTGGTGCATGTTCACATTAAAGTAAAAGTGCAGAACTCTTTAAGATAAGCAAACATTACTTTGAAACCAATTAGCGATGGAGTATTTATATCATCAGCCCTCATCTCCATGTGTGCATGTCCTACTCTACACGTGTCCCTCCTCCACCCCACCCCTCCCCCGCACTGCCCCTCCTCCACACTGCGCTACTCCACATTACCACTACTCCATGTGTGCTGCTAATCCACACGTGCAGCTACTCCACACAGCTCCTACTCCACGCGGCCACTACCCCACACGTGCTGCCCCACACACTATTTCACACATGCCGCTACCCACACAGCAGGCAGGATCCAGCTGCAGCAGTGCTCAGTAGAAGGCGTGAACACAGAGAGCCACAGATTTATGATTTATCCAACCAGCTGAGGGCTGTACTTGAACACGTGGCAACTTACATGCAGTGTTATCTACACATAAGATCTAAGACTCTAGCGTACTTGTAAAGTTGTTACATTTTATATTTTTACTTGATTTTTTTAAAGAGATGGCATCAGGTCCCCCAAGCTGGCCTCAACGATCCTCCTGCCTCAGCCTCCCAAGTAGCTGCATCTACAGGTGTGCAACGGTGCCCTCAGCTAACAGTATTACATCTCAAAGACATAGGCTGAGATAAGATAGAAATGGTCTATGATTTGGAGATTTCTGGAATTTCAGAAGCATTAAAAGCAGTTCTCATTTATGGTGGCTAAAATATGCATTTGTGACATAGTTCCTTAAAATATATAAATTATAATTAATTTGGATCTAATCTGTGTTTATCATCTCAACATTAACAAAAATAACTATTATGCTTAAACTAGTTCTTCCAGTGTCTTAGCTTTCTCCGTAAAATTTTTCCTAATCACAGATCAAGCTAACTTTATAAAGAAAGAGAAAAAAATGATCACATATAATCAGAATACTCAGCATCACAAATGATAAGCAAGTCATCTAATAGTGGCTTCCCAGGAGATCAATTAAATGTGAACAAAGATATCCTTTCGTAGCTTAAAACTTTCTCCTCTCAAGTGGCTTAAATGACGTAGCGAATGGCAGGCCATTAAACGCGTCTGCTACCACAGTGCTTTTCAGCCAGGGTGCCCTGAGAGGATCTTAGGTGTGCCACAGACATTTTTAATGGTCACTCATTCATTGTTTTCAAAAGACATTCAAAGTGCAGTAAAACATATTCTTTTTTACTTTTTTTTTTTTTTTTTGATTGACATAATTTAAGAACACCAGTCTACCATCTTTGGAAAGCCATGTCAAAGCTGCGTTTTCATCCTTTTTTTTGTCTTTCTCTTGATTCTTCTGGGTCAGGATGAGCGCAATCATTGTTAGGGTTTTTCCTAAGCCCATATCATCCGCTGGTAAAACAAAAGCAAAATGAATAGAGCTGATTACTTAGGACAAAGAATCAACCCAACTTTAAGAGAAGAAACCACTGCAGACATTTACCTCTTGTTCTCATTTACCACTGTCACTGCTCTTCCAGTCACTTTTTTTTTTTTAGCCAGAATCTTACTTTGCTGTCTGGGCCAGAGTGCACTGATGTCACCATAGCTCAAACGATCCTCCTGCCTCAGTCTTCCAAGGCGCCTTCCATCACACCCAACTAATTTTCCTCTTTTTTGCAGGGCCTCACCACACTGCTCAAGCTGGTCTTGACCTTCTGGCCTCGAGCAATCTTCTCACTTGGCCTCCCAAAGTGCTAGGATTATAGGTACAAGCTACTGTGCCCAGCCCCAGTCACTATTCTGTTTTCTTCATCTTCTTAGCTAAAATGAACCCTACGTTCTTGCTATTTATTTTGAGACCTAAGTCAAAGACACTTGCTATAATTCTTGTAAAATTTAAACTTGCAGGGTGGCGCCTGTGGCTCAAAGGAGTAGGGCGCCAGCCCCATATGCCGCAGGTGGCAGGTTCAAACCCAGCCCCGGCCAAAAACTGCAAAAAAACAAAAAATTTAAACTTGCAATTTGGACCTTACTCTAGAGTCTGTGTTCCACTGTTACCTGTCCAATGTGCTGATTGATATGTATTCCAGTTTGATGGTGCTACCTATCCTTTTTATCTATTACCTACAAAAGCAGAAAAAAAGATCCAGTAGTACTATTTACTTTACTGGTGCCATCACATTTCTAGAGTTAAAGGCGTTAACTCAGAACAGTCCTCCATTCCCTTAACTTACTCATCAAAGAAGGATATAAATCAACATCTCTTGGGCACTGTCACAACATCAGTCACTGAGTTTATCTGATTTATTACTCATACCCAAAGAGCTCTATTATCCTCACTTTAACAGATTACAACACTGAGAATCAGTCATTAGGCTACTATACTCATTCAAAGCAATCACTCTGACATAGCAAAACTGAAATGGGACCTGATTCAAACTCTGGCTCTGCCACTGTGCAGAGCTCACAAATCAAGCCCGGAGGCCCGTCTGCTATCCTTTGAAAGGCCTGCCGACAAGCATGGCCCTTGGCTAGCATTTGGGAATTTAGATTTAGCACGGGTTCTCATCATTTCAGAACCAGTAAGAGTGGCTCACTCTGGCTAAACTGCTTGTACAAACGATGTGGCTCACACTTTGTACACCTGCTTTCCTTCTGTGAGTAGAGATCGGGCAGCGCCCAAGCTAAAGCTGCCTATGTAAGCAGCCCGACTCTAGAGAGCTTCCTTGGTTGGAAACATTGTGTAGCTGTTGTCACAACTCACTGCTGGGAGCATTAAGAAGGTCCCACGTGGTTCTCCTGGGAGAGGACTCTGGAAGCATGATCCTGGTTTCCCCTGGATTTTGTCCCATGTGCCTTTTCCTTAGTTGATTTTGATCTGTAACCTTTCCCTCTAATAACTCATAGCCGTGAGTCTCATGACACACTTTGCATCAACAAATCATTGGACCTGGAGGTGGTCATGGTGACCCGTGATGATGTAGTCACTTATTCTGAAAGTTGCTTGGCAAGTCCCCAGAGCTGAGAGGAAAACCTGCTTCCCGCCTCCTGCTATAGCGTAGGCGCTGGCAACACGGCCGGCTCTGTACATCAGATGTGCTCACAGAAGACTTTCTCTCAAACGTAAGCACCGTTAGCAAAGAGATACCCTTCCTGCCAGAAGCAGCTGACTTTGGGGTGGGGCACCGGTACCTCTGGTGCTTGGAGTAACAAAGCTACGATGCTTTTCATGAAACACTCAAGTTAGTGACTTAGCCATGACTGTTTCTCCTAGAAATTTGGCCTCCAGCCTGGCACTCCACATCTTTCAGACATTCTGGGGCCACCAATGAATAAACTCCTCCTCTGCGTAATCACCAGAGCCACCTTCTACTGTCCCATGTGTTCTACCAACACCTCTGAGCCCACAGCTGTGTACTGTGGAGCAAGTTGCTTAACCTCTGTCTCAGTTTCTTGCCCTATAAAATGGGGAAATACATTCCACCGCCTGCCTCACAGAGCTGTTGAGAGGACTAAATGAACCAACATGACACATTTGAGGTAGCACCCAAGCTCTTACCGTGACACCCCACTCACCCAGAATTCCTCCTCGCGGCTTCTGACTTTCCCGCCACAGTAACCACGCTAATGCCTGCTTCTGGTGCAGCAGCAAAGGGACCTGGCAACGGCGAGAACCAAAGGCGAAGGGTCAATGTCTATGACAGGCCACGTGGGCTCCACACGCTGCTCCTTTACCAAGTGATCTCGGTGCTCTAGGTGTCCGCACATCAACTGCTCACTTCACCTTGAAATTCTACTGCATTCTCTCACCTAAGCCATATTATGTCCTGGTCTACCTGAGTTTATGTCTAGTGTTCAGCATTTCTATTAACAACTCCTCCTCCAGCTTGGCGCCTGTGGCTCAACGGGATAAGGCGCCAGCCATGTACACCTGAGCTGGTGGGTTCGAATCCAGCCCGGGCCCGCCAAACAACAATGACGGCTGCAACCAAAAAATGACCGGGCGTTGTGACAGGCGCCTGTGGTCCCAGCTACTTGAGAGGCAGAGGCAGGAGACTCGCTTGAGCCCAGGAATTGGAGGTTGCTGTGAGCTGTGATGCCACAGCACTCTGTCCAGGGTGACAGCTTGAGGCTCTGTCTCAAAAAAAAAAAAGATCTCCTCCTCCCTCCACAGTAAGTTAGAGTCCCAGTCCGTCTGCTCGTAACCAAGACCTCCGACTGGCCACCCCACCTTCACCTAAGTGCTAGGATTACAGGTGCGAGCCATTGCGTTGGCTTTTCCTCACCCCTCTCTTCTCTGCAGCCAACATCCCATCTTCATTGCTAGTCACAAATTTCAATAACCCTCTAACTGGAGAACCCCTTCTGGTCCTTTTATATTCTAAATTACCTAAGACTCTAAGAGAAAAACTAATGTTCATTAGCCATCCCTGCTCAATTCCTACTGTGATTCCACACTATCTCCTGATTCTTCACCAGTGCCAGGCTACACAGAGTCCTCGTACTCAGCAACATCACCGGCCACTCCCTGCTCGGGACAGAGGACACTCGATCATCATGTCAACACCGAGCTCTGTATCTTCTCTCTGATCACCGCTGCCTCTAATCGCAGTGTCTGCTTCTACGCTCTGTGCCCTCTGAAGGCCCACAGCTTCTTTCAGATACGACATAGGAAGGCGACGTGTGAGTCCTGACCTAGAGTGATGTCGCCTTTGGTGCTTTGTATACTGACTGGAGCACATTACAAGGCACATTTATGTCCGCCTTGAAGTCACTTTCTAATTATTTTATATATGTTGTATAAACACGTGCACTCCAATTAGTTCTCTTTTTTTTTCTTGAGACAAAGTCTCAAGCTGTCGCCCTGGGTAGAGTGCTGTGACATCATCATAGCTCAGAGCAACCTCCAACTCTTGGGCTCAAGTGAGCCTCTTGCCTCAGTTTTTTCTATTTTTAGTAGAGACAGGGTCTTTTTTTTTTGCTCAAGTTGGTCTCGAACTCATGAGCTCAAGCAATCCACCTGCCACAGACTCCCAGAGTGCTAGGATTACAGGGGTGAGCCACTGCACCCAGCCCCAATTAGTTCTTTAAAGCAGCAATTCTTTTGCATTCTTTTGGCACCTATAAACCAAATAAATGGACCCATTATTGCTATAGAAATATAAAATTTTATGACTTTTTACAAAGTGTTTTTTGTTGTTATTGTCTGCAATGCTAAATACAAAAGGAGAAAACACTGTAAGCATCTGTCTGTAGAAAAGATGGGTACGACTGGTATCTGTGGGACACATTTATGGTGGTTGGCTCCCTTTAGGGCCGCGGGGGCACTGCTGTGGGAGACTGCGCCCAGGGAACCTTCCCTGCTCAGCTCACCTTCAACCCAGCCGGATCTTCTGCCATAGCTGTCTCAGCAGGACAAGACTCAAGTGAGCGATGCAGCTCATCAATGGCTTTAGCTGTGACTTTCCACACTGCATGAAGGTGATCTTGGTTTGTACGATCTGTGTACAAACAGGTGTTACTTAAAAGATGTCACAAGTGTTACGTCCTGGCTGGAGCTGCAAAAGGGCAACTGTTTGCTAGAGGATGGATCTGTATGGACTCAAAATTCTTATTTCTGGATTCACCCAGTCTCAGTCTCCTCTCTCCCCATTCTTGGTGGTTGTTTTTTTTAATGGCACAAACAATTATTATAGGACAAAATAATCGAAAGTATAATGAAACAGAGAATTCATAATATTTTTGGTAGGGTTTCTTTTTTTCTTAGCTTTGAAGAGGTGGCCAAGAAAAAGGCCACATCACCCAGGACTTTAGGAAGAAAAGATCCTGGCAGGGGATGCGAAGAAGAAAAGAGAGAGAGACCAAGCCGGAGCCCTTCTGTTGAAGTTTAGGTAGATGGGGAGAGTCAGGACGCTGTCCTGCAGCCGTGAGCTGACTGAGCCCTGCACTGGGAAATTCTCGGCACTTCCCGCTCTGTCCTCAGAGAGCACCACCCAAGTTAAGGCACCTCAGCGGTCTGGAATTTTAAAGACGGAGCAATAAGAAGCTTCTCGACAAGTGAAAATTATTTAAATGTTAACATGTTTTAAAATAAAGAACTATTTTAATTTTTTTTTCCCCAGAACATATTATATGCTCTTTTACCTTGATGATCTAACATCACTTTTGTCCAGGTGATCTGGGCGCCGCAATGTTTAGTGAAGGACTGGGAGACACAGCCACATTCTCATGAGGCCTCTGAGCAGCCACGACTATCGTGATGCGCAACAAGGATGTTCCCTCCCTCATTCAGAAGGACCTTTGCTTCGGGTGGCACTGGGCCTACTTCCTGGCCCCCTTAACTACGCTTTTCAACCTTCTACAGCTCAAGCGGTTCTCAATAGGGAGAAAACTGGTTGTAGCTTGCCTGGTCACACCAGGCAGGGTGGGCTCCCGTCTCCTGGTTAGCACACCAAGGATCCTATTACCTATTTCAGGCTCTACTTGGAATCTCTTTCCAGTTACTTCTGAACTCATCCAAGCTGTCTGGAAAGTTCAGGACACTGACACCTGGCTTACGAGGGTGCAACTGCTCTCCGGGGCTGCCCGTCATGGATCTTGACTCATGTCACAGCTGTGTTCTGCTCTCTCTCACACACATACACACAAACGAACTAAGAAGGTCCACAAACCTCAGAACGTCTTCACTCAAAAACACTGACTGGGCGGCTGCCACGTGCAGCCACCGGGCCGCCTGATCATGGTGTGTTGAACAAGGCAGATCGGCCTCCACCCCAACGACTTTCAACAGGGGTGCCACGGCACACTGGTGTACCACAAAAAATTTTAAAGTTCATTAATTAAATATTTTCAAAAGAAATTCAAAGCACAGTAAGCATATTATTTTTTATTACTCTTTCTTTTTTTTTTTTTTTGATCAACATGACTTAAGGGTGTCATGGAAGTTTAGCTATAGGCTCAAGTGTGTCCTGCGGCAAAAAAGGTTGAAAAACAGTGCTCCAGCCTCACAGACAGCAAAGCCCTCAGAGCACCATGATCTTTACCACACAGGAGACTTCCAGCACGACAGTGGCCTCTCCCTGCATACGGGCACACGGCCATCCACAGTGTTTCAGGACCCTCAGTAGCCTAGGACTGTGGACAATGCCAAACCCAACATATGTCTTTTCCTACACACACATACTATCATGAACTGTCATTTATATTTAGGTACATGGTTAACAACAACAATAAAAAAGAATAATTATGACAGTATTGGTGTGATATTATATGAATGTGGTCTGTTGTTCTCAAAATATCTTACTCTACTAAACTCACTTTCCTACCACAGTTGACTGCACCACTGAAATTGCAGATAGGCGAGGACTGCTGTACCGGGTAGCACTTAACTCACAGGTACAGCCATTCACAGCCGGGCCAGGCCCCTGGATCTCACCTGCACGGCAGTGACCGGATCCTCCAGCAGTTACCTGGCAGGCAGCCCTCAGGCCCAGAGAACCTGCAGCTGGGGCCCCATGACCTGGAAGGGGCTGAGCAGGCACGAAACGGGGAGGCTCGGTGGCAGTTTTGGTGAAGTTACTCCGTTGTGGTGCTTCACTGTTACTCTTCTGATTAGTTTCTGTTCAAAAAGCAAGGGAAGAACAGAGTCAAGTTCAGCCAAGCAAATGAAGGGACTGTCTGTGTGGAGGGGAAGTCTACAGAGACTGTGATCATCACCATTCCAGTAGCTGAAGGATTCCTAGAGAACCCAGCATTCTAACAACTTAGACCACGGGAACGCGAGCTTAGTCCACAGGAAATAAGGGCAAGTTTTTAAAAAGCTTAGGTCTAATTTAAAAGAAGCTCAGAAGCCAATAATATGTGTATAATAATATGGAAAGGTGAATGAATCAACACATTCCTCATCCAAAGGCCCCCAGATAGACGTCCCTGTGAAGTTCACAGGCCCTGAGTCCTACGGCACAGCCTACGTCACCTGGCTCCGGGGAGAGGGCGAGACCGCTCAGCGTTTCCTCCAGCACCTGGATCTGCTCCAGAAGCTTCTGGCCCTTGTCCGGAAGAGCCTGGATGTTCACCGACGCCAGTGTGCTCTGAAAAACAGATCCTATCACATGGATCTGTCTTCTCAAGTTGTTAGAAGGGTAGTTTCCAGTTAAACTAACACAAAAAGACAGAACTCTGAAATTATGGTCAATTTTTGGAGGGGGGTGGGAAGGGAGGGACAGAGTCTTGCTTGGTTGCCTCGGCTCGAGTGCTGTGGCCTCAGTCTAGCTCACAGCCACCTCAAACTTTTGGGCTCAAGTGATCCTCCTGAGTAGCTGGGACTACAGGGGCCCTTCACAACGCCCGGCTAGTTTTTCTATTTTTAGTAGAGATGGGTTTCCATCTTGCTGAGACTGGGCTTGAACTCCTCCTGAATGCTCCACCTGCCTTGGCCTCCCAGAATGCTAGGATTACAGGCATGAGCCATCATAGTAGGCCTGGAAATTGTGGTCTTTTAACTATGTGTATGAAAACTGGGACTTTTTTTTAACCCAGTTGGCTTACCAATCCTAAAAATGTAAGCATAGGAAAAGCAGAATACACCCACCCACAAAATCTCCACAGGAGCACGTTTAACTCTCTCCTACCTGCCCACACAAGCAATGCGCCGACCTTAAGAACCAAACACAGGCCTGCGGTTACCTTCTTCTGTCTCAGCTGTGTGGTGAGGAGTGCACGCTGGGCTGCTGGGTCTGAGGGCTCGGTCTTCCCGGAAACTCCAGAGGCAGGAGGCATTTTTTTCTGCACACTCTGATCAGGGAGGGGAAGGTTCTTCTTCTTCAGTGAGTCCAGAGGTGAGTCAAAGAGTAGGGGGCTCCCCGGCGTGGAGGACACAAAAACGACATCATCGTCCTCACTGTCACTGCTGCTTGTGGCAGCTTCCCGCCTCTCGCCCAGGTAAAGCTCTGGTGCTGCTGGTGCGGCTCCTGCCGCTGGGGCTTCGCAGGCAGGGACACCTCGAGTCTCCGGCGGCGCCTGGGGACGGCCCTGTGGCGGCCTTTCCCGGAGGGTCTGCAAGCCGGGGTCAGTCCCTGCCTTCGGGCCTCCAGCCTCCCTGTTCTTAAGGTGCTCCTTGCTGAGGTCCCCCCCTTTCTGGGGCTTGCCTCCCGGGTCCTGACTGTGAACACTTTGAGGTGAAAGCTGGGATTTCTTTCCTCTCAGAGGCTCCGGCTGGCCGTGGACTTCGTGACTCTTCCTGTTTGATTTCTCCTGCACAGATGCAGGTGCCTTCAGCGCACTGCCGTGGCACTGTCTGGACTTAACGTCAGAAAAGCCCCTTCTGTGTGTGTCCTCAGTCTCCTTGGCTTCGCACTGGAACTCTGCTCTCTCCTCTTGCTGCTTCTCCGCAACTACAGATTGGTTTCTCTTGATCGGCAGGCTGGAAGAGAGCTCTTTCCCTGTCTGGCAGTTAGATTCGGGGTTCTGTTCCTTCTTTTGGAAGAGCCGATCGCCACTTTCCCGTTGCTTCTTGTCAGCCATCCTTCCCTCACCTTCCCCTCTGGGGAGCTGTTTCCAGAGAGCTGGTTCTTGGTTCTTGTCCAGTACCTTGAATGGGTTTCTCAGCTGGCTGGAAGGATGATGAAAGGGCTCTGAGGCATGCTGAGGCTTACTGGTTACAGAAGGTTCTCTGGAATCAGGATCCTAAAGATGATGGAAATAACTAATCTTAATATAAAATGCAATGCATTGCAAAGAAAAAAAAAAAACAATAAAAGAAGCCCAATATTTCTGAACATTCCTGTTATCCATTCCGTATCTAGAGAAGACTGTCTGCCAAACTCACAAAGTATTTGCATTTTAATAGTCCTTTTTTTGTTCTGGAGACGGAGTTTTACTTTGTCACCCTTGGCAGAGTTCCATGGTGTCATTGCTCCGATGATCCTCTTGCCTCAGCCTCCCAAGTAGCTGGGACTATAGGCATATGCCACAATGCCTGGCTGGTTTTAAAGACAGAGTCTCAGTCTTGCTCAGGCTGGTCTTGAACTCCTGAGCTCAGGTGATCCACCCTCCTTGGCCTCCCAGGGTGTTGGGATTATAGGCATGAGCCACTGCAACTGGCCATTCAATAGTACTTTTAATGCTTGGTTCTTTGTTTTTCCAAGTTCATGCTCATCCAGGGCTCAGGGGAAAGTAGTGACCAGACCAAAGTGCTTTTACACTCATAACAGCCATGGTGTATATGTTTCAGGAAAAATTATTCTCTCAAAATGGAGTTTTCTCCAAACCTAAATGTTGCTGGCCCACTATGCTTGCTTTCATTTTGGCTTTAGGAAGATCTTACTGCGGGAATCTAGAATCTTAAGTTAGGTCATACCTCTGCCAAAACAAGTCTCATCCTCTGCCTGGGTCTAGTTCCTCACGTAGTAAATATCTGTAGGGTTTCTCCTAATGCTAACATTCCAGGAGCTTATGAATCATACTCAACATATACTAACATCGAGCGGATATTGGTCTATAAAAAGATACTGGAGTTAGTCAAAGCAATCTAATTTCTTCCTAATGGGAGAATACTGATTGCACTTAAGACTATGCAAAATATTTAAGTGAAATAAGAAGCCAGTAATTAAATATTGAACATAACCACATGGTCCTTTAAAAATTTCAACAGAGTCTGGTATGCTTCAAGAAAACTTACCTTTCAGAGATAATTTGATAAAGACCAACAAATTTATGTGGGTGTCAAGGTCTTTTCAGACGATGCTGCATATTAAACAGTCTTAACATAGCAGGTTTGAAAACAGAAGAATAATTCCTACCTGCCAGGGAATGCTTCCACACCAATGCTTCCCTTCTGCCTTACTTCTAATGCATCGGAAGAACAATCTAATGAAGTATAAACACAAATAATCAAGGCTGTGAAAATCCATTAAGACAAGAGATTAAGTTTATTTTTAATCTGAAACACATGATGCAACTATGTGGTACTGGCTTTGCAAGATTTGCTTGAAACCAATTACTTTTACGTGTGCATTAAAAAATTCTTCATTGCACAGGACACCTATAAAGGCTAGGAACTCAAATAAAGACTAGATGATGACAAAAGAGCGCACACAAGTTTATTCCTTTTACCAGTAAAGCATGACTCAAGTGGAAACGCTGCTCAGCAGTGGCTACTAAACCAGAAACACTAAGATAACCAGGCCACCTGTGTCCTTAATGGGGCGCCACAATCACACCTGTAAAGTGATGCTGCGGAAAAACCCCAAAACAACCAAGCCAAGACAAAACAAACAAAAAACTAACCTGAATCTGGTCAAACCTCTATATCCAATTACCAATTTACAGGAAATAGGAACAACAGAGGAACAGATAGGACTAGCCCGTGGGAGTGCAGTCTGTAAAGTCTTGGCTGGGAAGTGCCATAGGACAAACACCCTGAATCCTTCCACCCGGAAATTAAGAGAGGAAAAAGGAGAGAGGGCAAACTTAAGAAACTTAAAGTACATATTAGTCAATTCCAGTTTGTAATCTTATTTAGATCCCGATTTAAACAAAGAAACAAAAAATACAAAAAACCTAATTCTGATGTTTAAGACCACAGCTCCTTTCCTGTCCCCCACGGAACGACCTCTGTCCTTCTGCTGTGCACTTGGCCGCGCTACGCTTGTACCTGCCTGTCTACCTGATGGTATTTTGGCCAAGTAGAGCAGAGATTTTCAACCGGGTTCTGCGAAAATTTTTACTAATTAAAATTATTTTTGCAAAACACGATTGAAAGAGGGTCTTTTCCTAACAAATGCAACCAGTGTAACATGGTTTCTTGTACCCTCAATGTATCCCCAACAATTAAAAAAAAAAAAGATAGGATGATCTGGAGTAGATGATCTTGCCCCAGAATGGTTTGGGTCATCTGTCCCGATGCAGCTGGACTCTGCCTGGGAATCATTCCCTACACAGCTTTCCAGACAAGCACCTCCCCTCCTTTGGTGTGTACGGCCCAGAATAACGGGTGTTTGTGAACTGGCACTAAAAATCATGCTCACCTCTGAGCTAGACGGTGCTATCAGAGAGGACAGGACAGTGGCAGCTTGCTCTGGATGAGCGATTTTCAACCTTTGTGCCATGGTTGAAAGATAATTAAATTATTTTCAAAAGAAATTAAAAGGTATATACTTTTTTCCCTTTTTTTTTTTTTTTTTTTGAGACAGAGCCTCAAGCTGTCACCCTGGATAGAGTGCAGTGGCATCACAACTCACAGCAACCTCCAATTCCTGGGCTCAAGTGAGTCTCCTGCCTCCGCCTCCCAAGTAGCTGGGACTACAGGTGCCTGCTGTAGTGCCCGGCCATTTTTTGGTTGCAACCGTCATTGTTGTTTGGCGGGCCCAGGCTGGATTCGAACCCGCCAGCTCAGGTGTACGTGACTGGAGCCTTAGCCCGTTGAGCCACAAGCGCCGAGCCTCTTTTTTTTTTTTTTCTGATACACATAATTTAACTGTGTCATGGAAGTTTAACTGTAGATTCAAGTGTCCCGTGAGATAAGAAAGGTTGAAAGACACTGGTCTAGACTCTGTGCCGGCCACAATGTCTCAGCATGTCTTCCTAGACCCCCTGTGCACAGCTCACAGCACACTTACAGCCATCATCAGTGCAACCACATTTTTTTTTCTGAGATTGCAGCCTAAATTTGGGCCCTCCCAACTCTTCACTTTCAGAGAGATCACTGGGTTGTAACTTGAGAAAATAAGTCCCATGACTTGTGAGTAGATTATACCAGTGTTAACCCAAGGCAGGACTGTGGAACCTTAACCTTAAAGGCACCTGTGACCTTCTAGGTCCATAAATATGATTTTTTGACTGCATCCAAATTTTGCAGAGCAAAAATTTTTTTTGATATATTTTTATTGATATATTCTTGTTTGTCTTTTATATTTTTATTTTATTTTTAAAATGAACATATTTAAAATTATTAAAAAAATAAGTTTCAGTGAAACAATCCTCCCAGACTGATCAGCATACTTAGAACATTGATGAGCCATAAGGGCTAAAATGGTGCCATGCTTATGATTTAGTTCTCACTTCCGTACCTGATTGGCATAGCTATTGCTTGAGGCTGGTTGGTGAGAGTTGATGGGGGGGTTAAGCACACCAGTCTGTTATCAGATGTGACAGTGCTGCTCTGTGTTAATGTTTGAAGTCGAATTTTTGAATAGTTGCACAACTTGACAGTGCTTTTAAATTCTGTCTGCTTATCAGATCATCATGTCAAAGAAGACAAAGAATGCTGAAGGAGGAAAACAAATTTCTTAATGAGGATTGGGAATTGCAATATCATCTTGTTTCTGCTAAAGGAAAGATGATTAGCTTGCTTTGTCATACTACAAGATCAACATTAAAGAAATTCAATCCTTATCAGCATTATAACACTCATAAGGACTGAAACATTTTAAATTAGAGGGAGAGGCTTAAAAAGCTGTATCGCAGAAATTAAAAGATGAAAAGCAAAAGCAAAGGAATTACTTGAAGCATTAATAAGAACTGGAAATAATGACACCACAGCAACTTACAAAGTAGCTTATGTACTTGGAGAAAAAAGGGAAGCCAGTCAGTAATGTAGAAATTGTGACCAAATGTATTGTGGAAATTGTAGGATGCTGAGACTCCAATTATGTTTCAAAGTACAACAATTGCATCTTTCAAGGAAAAGCATAACTGATTAGCAGCCTGAAGTAACCTTCAGTTTAAGAGAAAAAGTTCATGTAATATTTCAAAAGCAAAATGTATAATATTGAATTGCTTTGAGTGACTCAACTGATACTAATGCCACCACAGGTTTCATGCTTCATTTGGGTCATAATGGAAGATTTTCTTCACTACAAAAAGTTAGTCACTAGCTTTGGGCACTCATAAGAACAGAACAACAGAAGAGATATCATCAGTAACTTTCACAAGAAATGTCATGAAGTTGGACTGAATTTGATAAATTTGGAGAGTATATGTGTAGGAGAACATGAAGGGTTTATTGTACATATTTTTAAAAAGTATTAACAGATCCAGTTGCTCTCATTTCTTTTCTTTTTTTTTTCTTTCTTTTCTTTTCTTTTTTTTTTTTGAGACAGTCTTACTTTGTCGCCTTCCTTGGTAGAGTGCTGCTGCATCACAGCTCACAGTAACCTCCAGCTTTTGGGCTTAGGCAATTTTCTTGCCTCAGCCTCCCGAATAGCTGGAGTGCCTGCCACAACACCCAAATATTTTTGTTGCAGTTTGGCTGTGGCCGGGTTTGAACCCACTGAGCCACAGGTACTGCCCTCATTTCTTTTCTTTGTATCTTACATCAGCAAAATCTCTGTGCTCAAGCTGATATTTAGAGTGGTGCTTTGCAACAAGTTATAAGTATTGCTAACTATACAGTATTTTGTGCCAATCAGGCATGGCATTTTCAGTTTCATAACATGCTCAAGTTGAACTCACCATGGGATATTCAGTGTGGATTTGCCATATCACATAAAGTACTTTGGTTATCACAGAGACAATTGTTAGCCTAAATTTTATCTCTGCTAGAACAGATAGTTAAATCTTATGCAGAGCAGAATGAGCAATGTGAATTATTGGACGATTTCTATAAGAACGCATTTCTATGTGATATGTCAAATCAAAACTACTTGAATATTTCTTTGCAAGGTAAAACTAAGTCTTAGCTATGGTGTGTGGCAAAAATCCAAGCATTAAAAAAAAGCTATATTTTTTTCAAAACAATTCTTCAAAAGGAAATTTAACATGAACATTTTCCCCCATTAGCAAAAGTCATTGATGAAGAGGCTGATATGTGCCAGTCATTTGATGACACAGGTATTATAGACCTGTTAATTGAAGAATGTGATGAAAGTCTTACTGACTTTGACAATCATGACATCACACTCAGATTAGCATTTCAGCCTCACCTTGCTGGTATCACCAAGGCATCTAAACAACTATGGATGGAATTGATTGGGCTCTCAGTAAATGGCATTTTAAAATCATTGTTTGGCACTAAGAAAGATACTATAAAAATATGGATAAATGTGATAGAATAACCATGCCTTTGGCAACATGCCCCCAAAATAGCTTCCTTGCTTTTTAACCCACTTATTGCTGGGAATCTACATTCTCTTACCTACACCAAATCAAGGCTTTTTTTTTTGTAGAGACAAAGTCTCACTTTATCACCCTCAGTTGAGTGCTGTGCCGTCACACAGCTCACAGCAACCTCCAACATCAGGGCTTAGGCGATTCTCTTGCCTCAGCCTCCCGAGTAGCTGGGACTACAGGTGTCCGCCAAAGTCCCCGGCTATTTTTCTCATTTTGCAGTTTGGCTGAGGCCAGGCTTGAACCCGCCACCTTGGGTATATGGGGCCAGTGCCCTACACAATGAGCCATAGGCACCACCCAAGACATTTTTAAGGTCACAAAAGACCTGGTCACAAAGCCCATTTAGAGTATCACCTGAAACTGTGGACCTTTGAGCTGTAACCAGATATTCAAATACTTTGCAACGATAAGGAGACACATCAAAGACATGTAAAGGGTTACTTAATTTTAAAATTAATAAATAGTTTTCATTTCTTAATTTAATACATAGTGATTAGATTTTTACAAGACAATGTACATTTTTTGTTTTTTTATGGCCAGGGAAGGGTTTGAACCCACCACCTCCAGTATATGGGGCCGGTGCTGTACTCTTGAGCACCGCCTAGAACGTACATTTTTAAAGTATGCACCTAATGGCCACAATGTAAGGGTACATGGCACCCCTCTTGAGTGTGGGACACAACTACAACAGGGCCCTCACCTAACAAATGCAAACACTATAACCTAATTGTTCCCTCATAATAACCTGAAATTAAAAAAAAAAAAATTTCTCAAAGCTTTCCCTAAATAACTAATCAAAGAAGACCTTTCAGCATTATAAATGGAAACAAATAAATATTGGAAGATATTTCAGAGCCTTTATTTTTTAAAAATCTACATCTGGAGAGACAGAAGTGATAACTGCAGGTCACCTCTGCTTCGGCAAGCTGTGACTCCAAGAAAGCAAGCTTCAGGTACAAAATTCATCTGAAAGGAAAAGTGTCCATCCCCTCCTCCAAGAAAGCTGTGGGTTTCTTTGCTTTTCTGTTTCCTTTCTTTTTTCTCTTTGTTTGTTCCTGCGGGTTTTCTATAGACAAGCAGTGAACTATGGACCTCTTGTCTCACCCCACGGAAGAGTGCTATAGGAAATGGGGTCTGTTTCTCCCAGAGTGACCCTGATGTGACTCTGCACACTTTCTTGCTAGGGAGAAAAACTGAACTAAAATTTTCCCCACCATTCTAAACTTATAGTACACACTTCCACCCTTACCTGATGAACAAGAAGCCTAACCCCACCTGAGTCTGAGGGAGGAGGTTCTGGAGCAGCGTCCCATCCTCTCTGCTTGCTGGAACAAGTGGCCCACCAGCAAAAGACTCCAGGAGGCTGTGGCAGGCCTCCCTCCTTCCTGCCAGGGAATCCACCAGCAACCACGGCCTTGTGCTCCACGCCCCGAGCCTGCTGGGCCTCCGCAGGCCAACCCCTGGCCAGGAACTCCACTGGCAACAGTGCGCCCCCATGCCCCGAGCCTGCTGGGCCCTGACAGGCCTGCCTTCTGCCAGAGACTCCAGAAGCCACAGACTGGAGCCCTCCCTGCCTCTGTGTGGAGCTCTCCTCCTAGCCAGAGACTGCTGGAGCAATGGGTTCTCATTGCCAAGGTCACCTGGTGCCTGGCATTCCCAGAACAATGTGCACCATCCCCCGCACTGCTGCTAGATCCAGGGATGCCACACTCCTGAGCTGCTCCCGCAGCCAGAACATTCTGCTGGGGCAGTCCCAGAAGAGCTACACAGGGTCACTACCTACAAAGTTCCAGCAACAATATGAGTGATCCCACCAGGGTCTAATCTTGGAGAGACACCTTCCCAACTCTGAGGACGGCCAGAGGCAATGATGAAAAACAATCTTGGGGTGGAATCAACAGAAAAACTCTGGCAATATGAATAATCAGAGTAGATCAACTCCTCCAAGGAATGACAAAGCAGGCACAGCACAAGATCCCTTGCATAGGCAAATGGCTGAGATGTCAGAAATCAAATTCAGAATCTGGATAGCAAATAAGATCAGTTAAATGGAGGAAAAGATGGAATTAGAATTTCAAGCAGTAATCCAAAAGATGACCGAAAAGATGTCTTAAGAATTCAACAAATTCAAAGACAAAATGACCAAAGATTTTGACACATTGAGACAAGAAGTTGCAGCCCTCAAAGATCTGAGAAATACAGTAGAATCCTTCAGTAATAGAATGGAGCAAGCAGAAGAAAGGATTTCTGACATGGAAGACAAAGCTTTTGAATGCTCCCAAACCTCCAAAGATAAAGAGAAATGGAAGGCAAAAACAGATTACTCTCTCAGAGAGCACTGGGATAATAGAAGAAAACCAATATTTGCCTCATAGGGATCCCCAAAAGCGAGGAAGCGGCTTCACAAGACACAGAGTCTCTTCTTCAAGAGAGTATGAAAGAGAACTTTGCAGACATGCCAAGAGTTTCTGAAATTCAGATAGCAGACAGTTTCAGAACTCCAGCATCAACCCAAATAAGACATGCCCCAGACATATCATAATCAATTTCACTAAAGTTAGTATGAAGGAGAAAATTCTGAAAGCAACCAAACATAAGAAAACCATTACCTACAAAGGGAAGAACATCAGAATAACTGCAGATCTCTCTGCTGAATCCTTTCAAGCTAAAAGAGGGTAGTCATCGACTTTTAATCTCCTAAGACAAAATAAGTTTCAACGCAGGATCCTGTATACAGCTAAACTGAGTTTCATCTACGATGGAGAAATTAGATACTTTCATGATATCCACATGTTGAAGAAATTTGCCATAACTAAACCAGCTCTCCAGGATACTCTCTGACCTATCTTCCATAATGACCACTGTAATCCTCCACCACAAAAGTAAACCCACTCAGAAACTTCTGATCAAATTCCAACTTCCAGAGTCGAGAAAGGATTCAAAATGTCCACCAGACTTTCAAAAGGCTTATCAATATTATCAAGTAAAGTGAATGGCTTAAATTATCCTCTAAAGAGGCTCAGGTTGGCTGACTGGATATAAAAACTCAGGCCAGATATCTGCTGCATATAAGAATCTCATCTTACCTTAAAAGATAAATGTAGACTCAAGTGAAGGGATGGTCATCTATATTCCAGGCAAATGGAAAGCAGAAAAAAGCAAGTGTTGCAATCCTATTTGCAGATACAATAGGCTTTAAACCAACCAAAGTAAGGAAGGATAAGGATGGACACTTCATATTTGTGGTACTACTCAATATGATGAGATTTCAATTATTAATATTTATGCACCCAACCAGAATGCACCTCAATTTATAAGAGAACTCTTAACAGACATGACAAACTTGATTACCTCCAGCTCCATAGCAGTTGGAGATTATAATACTCGTTTAGCAGTATTGGACAGATCTTCCAAAAGGAAGCTAAGCAAAGAAATTTTAAATTTAAAATTAACCACTCAACATCTGGATTTAACAGACATCTACAGAACATTTCATCCCAACAAAACTGAATACACATTCTTCTCATCAGCCCATGGAACATACCCCAAAATCAATCACATCTTAGGTCACAAGTCTAACCTCAGCAAATTTAGAAAGATAGAAATAATTCTTTTCATCTTCTCAGACCATCATGGAATAAAAGTTGGCCTCAATAAAAACAGGAGTCTGCAAACTCATACAGAAACATGAAAGCTAAATAACCATATGCTGAAGGATAGATGGGTCATAGAAGAGATTAAGAAGGAAATTACCAAATTTTTGGAACAAAATGACAATGAAGACACGAAGTATCAGATCCTCTGGGACACTGCAAAGGCAGTCCTAAGAGGGAAATTTATAGCACTCCAAGCCTTCCTTAAGAAAATGGAAAGAGAGGAAGTTAACAACTTAATGGGACATCTTAAGCAACTGGAGAAGGAAGAACATTCCAACTCCAAACCGAGCAGAACAAAAGAAATAACCAAAATTAGAGAAGAATTAAATGAAATTGAAAATATAAGAATTATACAACAGATCAATAAATCAAAAAGTTGGTTTTTTTGAAAGGTCAATAAAATAGATAAACCTTGGGCTAACTTAAAGAGGAAAAAAAGAGTAAAATGTCTAATTTCATCAATCAGAAATGGTAAAGATGAAATAACAACAGACCCCTCAGAAATTCAAAAAATCCTTAATGAATATTACAAAAAACTTTACTCTCAGAAATATGAAAATCTGAAGGAAATTGACCAATACTTGGAAGCAC